>PVJA010019647.1:0-38120 GCA_004027025.1 Myocastor coypus | reverse complement strand
CCCACACACTGTACTCTGTAGAATGATTGTGAGGACAATATGCAATATGTCAACTTTCAAAGAAAAGAAAGGGGAAAAGGAAAAAAAAAAAGTAATGTGGATTTAGAAAGGTTAATGTTTAATTGTTTGATCAATCTTATATACCTATATGTATTAATCTAAACTGATCTGATGATGAAAATATGTAATATAACCATTGTTAAATTTAAACAATAAAAAATTGAAACAAACAAACAAACAAACAAAAACAAAAACAAAAAACGACTGGGTGTGGTGGCGCCTGCCTGTAATCCCAGGGCTTCGGAGCCTGAAGAAAAGGAGGAGGATCACTAAGCCTCCAATCTATCTAGTGAGACCCTGTAATATTAAAAAAAGGAAAAAATAGCGGTATGACTGAGCCTCTCAGAGGAAAACGGTCATTCCTGGAGATAACAAGATCAAGGGATACAACACGGACACACATGCCTAAGCATATGATGATCTTTCTTACATGAGAAGCCCAAAATATACACAAACTATAAAATAAAAGATAGATAGTAGAAGTAAGAAGACAGATCTCTCAAGTGCTTAACAGACAGAAAGACGGACGCAGAGGAAGGGAGGGAAGGGGAGGGGATGGACAGCTAGCCAGCAGGGCCCCGCGCACGTGACGACTCCTGGCAAGGAGTGCAAGTGCAGCGTTTCTTAAGCCAGGCTAATGAAAATACAGGTGAAGTGGCCACTGAAATAAGGACATCCTCCCTCGGTAGAGAGTTTTTCAACTTTGTGTCATCCAATGAATTAATCCAATTAATCTAAATGTATAAGTTGAGAGGCTGGGGAGTTAGCATGGCATCTAAGAACCTGCTTGGCAAACACAAGGACCTGGGTTCGATCCAGGCAGAATCACTAGTGAGTCCGAGCTGCACAGCAAGGTTGTATCCAATAAATAAATAAATAAATAAATAAATAAATAAATAAATGAATAAATAAATGATTTCAAAAACTAAAAACAAAATTTAAATTAATAACAACATTTACAGTTGATATTATTGTTTGCAATAGCCCTCATTTTTCTTTGTATATTTTTGAGGCTTAGTTATTTGCTCTCCTTATTTCTGTGCTTACAGTATGTATTTATTATTGGTAAGTCTAGTCAAAGATTTATTAATATTTTTATGTATTTGGTACAAGGCCTCACCATGCAGCTTGGTCTCTGTGGCCGGCTTAGTGCGCCTAAGAAGCAGGCTCAGCACAGCATGTGGGGCCAGGTATCGAGCCCCAGCCACTGCGCTTGCCTGAACAGTGCTGACTCTAAGATTTACTAGTTTTATTGATGTCTTCTAAGAAACAACTTTTGTTTTTCTTTTTGTTTGATGTTTGAGTTTTATTCATATATGTTCCCAACATTATTTTATTCTTTATGATTTGTATACCTTACTTTTCTCAAAGCTTATTATGGCAAAATAAACTGTGTATTTTCATGTTGTCGGGTGTGATATTTTATACATTTTATTAAGCTTAAGTTTGTGAAGGGTTGCTCCATTCTTCTATAACATACTAAACTTCTGATTATGTATTCTCTTCCTTTCAAGAGAACATTGAATGCTATAATTATTACTTTTTTTTTTTTTTTTTTTTGAGGGGGAAGGGTCTCAGGGACAGGGTAATCAGGGCTTCACTGCTAGATTGGACTTATAGTGATCCACCTGTTTACAGCCTCCCAAGAGCTGGGATTACAGGCATGTGCCACCATGCCCAGTCTCAACTGCCATCTCAGCACACCCACCCCAGGGGCAGGGCCAGCACGGCAGGCCCGGGGTTCAAGCCCCTGACCCCTGCACCTACTTGCAGGTGCTTTAATCCCCTGAGCTAGTTAGCCGGGCCTGAATTTTCCAATTATGATGACCATGAGGTTGTCCATTTGCCCTTTCATTTTATTACTCTTGCTTCCTGTAGTTTAAAAACCTGATTGTTGTGAGGCATAGATAGTATCTAGTGTAGTAAGGTCCACTTAGTACCTCGATCCTCTTGTCATTAGGCTATTTCAGCTTTAAAAATATTTCTTGCTTGAAGTCTACATTGCCCAATAACATAGATATTGTTGATTTCTTCTGATTTTGGTTTGCAAACCATCATCCTTATATCTACCATTTCTTTATACAGATCATGAGTTTCTCATGAGAAAGTCTCATTGAGCCTTGGTGGACCAACACGACCACATGCGTCCATAGTTAGTGTGCTCACAGCGAGGGCTGCCAAGCTACAGCCAGGGACCTAAGGCCAGTCTACCAGGAATAAATCTGGCCAGCCATTTGTATACATCCTGGATGTGGTTATTTAGGTTCTAATTATAATCAGTGGTACTTAGAGCAAATACAAGCCAGGCGATGGAGCTAGAAAATGAGTATAAATGTGTTTGTACTGAGCGAGCAGAATTACATTACAGTTCCTTGGAATTAAATTTAAAAATACATCAATATCACTGGGATTATCTATCAGATGTGCTAAGCTAATAGCTAGCGAAAACCATAGTGCCAGCAGAGGGGAAGAAGCCCAGCTAAATGCAAAACCAGGGTCAGGGCTTCAGGCAGAGCCCAGTGAGCCTCAGCGGCAGCAGCGCCATCTTCTGACCTTTACGAGGCCCGAAAGGTCAAGTGACCTTGAGGTCAGAGCGACCTCTCACAACAGAGACTTCTCAAACACTTTCTGAAAACGCCCTTCGCCATTGTAAGTGTCAGCGCTGAAATTACGTTGAACGATGAAGAGTTGTACAAGCAACACCATCACACTTGGACGAACACAGGTTTTTTTTTTTTTTTTTTTTTTTATGGTTTATTTGCTAATCCATGTCATTTTTCCTCAAAAGGATTTCATTTTTATTTTGAGAGTTGTAGTTTCACTGGAACATAGTCGTAGCCAACTAATTCAGAAAACCCTACAGTGTCTAGAACTTTGCTGAGATGTGACAACACAGTGGGTACTCACATGAATCAGGATAAAAGTGCATTTACTTCTGTAATATTTCTTTGATTTAATTATGGAGTGTCCACATTGTGCAGAAAGCAGTGCTAGACCCGGGGAACACAATGAAGCAGAGCATACCCGTCAGGGTTTACTAGGGAAACAACTGTAGCACAAGTTGTGAAAGCGTGTAGGCAATCGCATCTTTGGCTTAGGACGGGTGGCCACAGCGCCACTAGAGGAAGTGTGCAGAGGGCACCTACGTAGTGGAGGCCGACGGGGTGGTCCCAGGGCTGGAACCCACAGCAGGGTCCCTGCAAGTGTCAACTAGGAGGCTGGTGGGTTTGCAATGAGATTGGAGTCTCATGAGGAAGCCAGTCTGCTCCAGAAGGCGGGAGATGGTGCCAAGCTGAGGGTGAAAGCTGGCGCTTCCTCCAAAGCAGTGGCCATCAGCCCCTCCTCATTTCCCTTCACTGTGCGCAGGCTCCTGCCCTGGGGAGGGTGGGGTCACTCGCACACACCCACAGGTCTCTGCCTTCTTGAACAAGCCAAGAATGTTTAGAAAGGCCCCTGACTCTGCTGAGTTACTTGATTAAATTTATAAACTTCTCCAGTTGATCAACAACAGCATCCTAGAGCCCTAAGGGTGAATCCTCTACGCCCCGAGAAGCTTCTAGATTTCTCAAGTTGAGACACCACATTAACCATTGCTGAGAGAGGTCTGGGCCTAACCCCAATAAAGGACAACATTAAATGAAGTAACAGAGATCTAGTTGTATAAGGAAATAAGTTTTGGGCCTGGGAGTTAGCTCAGAGATACAGCATGTGAGTGGTGAGTGCAAGCTCCTGAGTTCTAGTCCCAGTGCAAAAGCAGAAGTTTGCTAGCACAAAGCCAGAGTGCTTTGTAGGAGCCCTAATGCTACAACCACTTTCTGTGGGACACAAGTGGCCAAACCTGACTGCTTTTATTTTGGGTTGAAAATGAAAGAAAGTTATGGAAAAGTAACTAAACTGGTGTCAGATAGGGTTGGACGAAGGAGAACAAACAGTGCTTGTGCAGAATTCTTTCAGTCTGTTCTTCTCTGCAATACCTTGGATGTGGAAGTTCCACAAAAGTCCCTGTCATGGGTCTTGATCCCCAGACCTACTGGGAGACAGTGGAGTCCTCACAAAGTGTGGCCCTGGGAAAGGCTCTCTGGTCCCTGGAGGTGGCCCGAGTGGGATGGTGGGGTGCCACAGTCTCCTGCCTTCCTGTCTTTACCCCCTGACTCCTAGGGTATGTGGCTTTGCCCAGCCACGCAGCCCCATCGTGGTTTGCCACCTCATTAGTGACTCAGCACAAATGGGCTCTCGAACCTGACCTACAACTTCCAGAACAAGACAGAATATATGTGCATTCCTAGAATTTTGTCTCATAATTTGCTGTAGTGACAGAAACTTGAATAACCGGCTTAGTTACTTTTTACTTGTTGCTGAGACAAATACCCCACACTCAAAATGAAGGAAGGAAAGGTTTATTTAGCTCAAAGTTACTGGAGGTTTCAGTTCATATTAAGCTGGCTCCAGGCTGAGTAGAACAGAGCAGAGAGCATCCAGTTCATGGCGGTGGAACAGCAACAATCGCGACAGAGGCAGCCAACCAATCAGGGCAGCAGAGCAACAGCAGCAACCTGTCTCTCTGTCTCTCTTTAAATTACATCAGACTCTCTGCCTTAGCCTGTCTGCCTCAGGCCACACATCTAATTCCCAGCAGTACTCACACTGATAATCTCATCAGTTCATAAAACACATAATTCCAGTGACTCGTGAGTCAAGTCTCAAACTCTATAGACGCCCCCACCCCATGACTGCATGAGGCTTTGCGGGGACAGCTAGACGCAAACTGTACCAGTAGCACAAGGGTCACTTTCTTTCTAGCTGAGGGAGGGCATTGTCCACTTGTAGTTTTCATGTCCTGCTTACCAGAAGGAACAGGAAGGGTGGGTCAAGCTTTCCGTGCTTGTGTTTGGTATGTCCATGCTCCTTGTCTGGGAGTGTTCCTCATGCAGAACACGTGCATTTGTCTGAGAACATGCTGCTGCCTTCCTCTGGCTTTAGTCCTGAAGACACAGGTAAAGATGTGGCCCCCAGCTCGTGGCTTAGAAGCCACTGAATAGCCACCAGACGGAATGAAGATTTAGTAGACCTGAGTCAGCTTCAACTGAGGCCTCCTCAATAGAAAGTGTGAAATTTCTGTGCTGATCTCCACAATCTCCTGCGGCTAGATGGGAGCAGGGGCGAGGGAAGAATAAATAGAATATTAGTGAAATGGAACAGCATGCAGAGGGGGAAAGAAAAAGTGAGTAAATTCGTCCTGACTATTAAGGTACACAGGCTCTACATACTAAGGCTTTCCTACTATCAAGATTTCTATGACATTTAACAGAACTACGAAGCATGCCATGAAGGAACAGCATGTGTGTGTGCTGTGTGTGTGTGTGTGTGTGTGTGTGTGTGTGTGTGTGTGTGTAGTTGGCAGGTATTTGAAAAATCAATATTGAAGAAGCTTTAGCAATGTCATGAGAGAAGAACCTAAGAGAAAATATGGGGAACCTTCAGCTTGAAATATCAAGAATTTGCAACCTTTTCCAACATGTATTGATTCTAACCAGTGATACTTTGTTACAGACATTGTGGTACAAAACTTAGGACACAATTAAAATGTGGAATGTGCTGTGCCAGTTTCTAACAATGGTCAAGCAGATACATTTGATTCAGAGAACTGCTACGCATGAGTATCAAGGGAAATGGAAAATGTGTGTGAAAACTCCCAAGGATCGAGGGCAGGGGCTCAAAAAAAAAAAAAAAAAAAAAAAAAAAAAAAAAAAAAAAAAAAAAAAAAAAAAAAAAAAACAAAAGAAAAAAAAAAAAAAAAAAAAGCCAACATGCAGTAGCATTTGGCTCCTACCTCAAGGCTCTGGGTGCTGCAAACATTCATTTCATCCTGGAACAGTAATTCATTGCTCAGGCAGAAGATAGGCTGCATCTGGCCAGGCCTCCTGTCCATGCTCCACGGCCAGCAGCAATGCTATCGCCCCTAGTGTCTGAACAGGAGACCAGAAATGACACTGTCTGCAGGTGCTGTGCTGTGGTGTTCATGATGTAACTGGCAGAACCTTGCCTGCGATTGATTCATTCCTTCCAGCGGCAGTACTTGTTTTCTCCGTGACCCAAACAAAAAGGAAATAGTGACTGATGAGCATGAAATTATACTGAGAAGGAAAGAGTATTGCCAGGTCAGTTCTGAAGTCAGCGGAGAGCTAGCAAGTTGTATTTATATGTAATTTTTCTTCAACTTGTACATGTATAGTACATTCAATATAGACGAGTATTCACTGTGTATGATGTTTAGAAGATCCATGTGGATATATCATATGTACACTGACATACACAGTAAGTGTCGCTTTTACGAGGCCACTATATTTTGCTATTTCTTATGAGGCTCCTCTCCACTTGCAAAGATTTTCACATTAGAAGTGAAATTACACAAATTTTCTGAAGTCTTAAAGAGTTCAGTGAATTGAAAGATTTAAAAATGCACTATATTTGTTTACATTGCACAATAAATATAAGTAAGACATGAAATAAAATCATTAAACATAGATATCTTTTGTAGACTAGTTCAAGTATCATTCCTTTGAATTTTGATAAACTGTGTATCCTGACAAAGGTATAAACTAGTCCTCAAAATATGATAATTTCTAAAACCATTTTGCTTTAAAGTTGTACAGGAATATGCTAAAATCTGTAGAGGAAAAAATGAGAGGGTAGTCTGAAAAATTCCAGCTCAGGAGTTTGTAAGTTTCTGCTTGTTACATGCATAAAATTGTCAAAAGACTATAACAAATATGGTGAAAATATTCTGGAATAATGACCACAAACTAAAACTAAGCTTTTGTCCTTACATTGTTGTAGTAAAGTTTTAAAATGTTTTCAGAGGAAACTAATTTGGGTAAGGGTACATATACAATGAAAAAAACCAATATTCCGTGAGCTGCATTGATCACAATCTTGGATGTAAAGAATGCAGAAGTTATTGCACCTCCCAAAGTCATAAACGAAACTAATTTGAAGCCTCCAATGTGAGCTACTCTAATTTTAGTTTGAGAATAGGGTTAGAGAGGAAGAATTTTCCTGGCCTCAGTTCTAGAGAAGACTCACACTGCATTAGCCAGGCCCTTTGGTCCTAAGAAACACGTGGAGAATGTTCTAAAAATCGGTTGACGCATGTGGCGCCTATTAACTCTTGCTGATTTCAGGGCTGGATTCACCTTCACCAGCACAAAGGCTTCATGTGCTTTGCAGAGCCCATGACACACAAAGAGAAACTGAGCCACGTTTTCATTCTTACGCAGTACTGCTCCTCCGGAAGTCGCACAGGCACTTTAGCACTGCAGCGGCAGGAGCGGAAATCGCGTGTCCTGCGCGCCTCCGCCAGCGAGGTGTTCTCCAATTACCCCTAATGAACGGTCGTGCCAGAACAATAATAAAGCCTCACGGTGCTACAGCGCTGCTTGTTTTCATCCAAAGGCTCCAGTCCTGCCGGGAAATGAGCTTTCTCAGGCTTAATTAGGCCAGCGTTTGGCAAGAAGCTCCTCAATATGTGGAAAACTCTTCTCCAGAAATAGGTAATCAAATTCCCTCTCTATGTGCTTTCTGGAACAGTCCATCATAATAAAGTTCCAGTGAGACTTACTACCCTTTAAACTTCCATATTTATCTGTAATTTGCAAAAATCATCTTAAGAATCTTAAGAAAAGAGATTTCCTGCATTTCATAATTAAAAAATATATTCTTGGACCTTGGTGAGTGAGATGGTGATATCATAAATAGGTTCGTCGCAGAGTTGGCAAGAACTATAATCCAATATGTAGTCATAGGCTTTGTCTGACACTTCCACCAGTAGTTCTTCTTTGCATTTCATATTCAAGATTTATACTGAAAAATGAAGTTCTAGAGTTAAAATCTTTTAAATAAACAGAACCAGTAGCATGTGTATGTAAATATGTGTGCCCCAAACTGAGTGTGTGTGTGTAAACATATATATATATATATATATATATATATGGGAGTGTACACATGCACACACATATATACAAAGCAAAGGGTTATAATAAAGTAGCTCATGTCCTCACAGAGGCCGGTAAGTCTGAAATCTGCACAGTGGTGGCAGGTGAGGACCGCAGAGCTCCAATAGCTGCAAATGAATTCCTGAATGGCTTTGCTGGATAATTCTCTGCTACCCTGAGGACAGGAGTCTTTCTGTCCTATGGAGGCCTTCAGATAATTGGATCCAAAGTTCGCTGACTGCACTGTTATTTTCCACTAACTCCCCTCAAATTAATAAGTACAATCTTATCCTTATCAATTTTTCACCTGTGTCCATTTTTGTAGATTATATTGAACAATAACAAGTTCCTGCTCCGTCCTAATGTGATGCAATGTTACTGCACACACCTGAGAACTCCTTAATTTTTTCCTTTCCTTTTCTCAGAGTAGAATGCAATGGACAGGTGGTCAGGGTTCTTTGTGGCATCCTGTCGTATAGCTACAAAGCTCCAATACTTTAATATTATCATAGTGAGTCACTACATCTCACTATACAGAAAGGATTAAAGAAGAAAGAAAACAAATTTGGATACTTTACATAAGTGTGTGTGTACATACAAACGTGCAAGAACACATTCCTTTTTTTTTTTTTTTTTTACAAAAATAAAGATAATATATCCTATTAGGTTAATTGCAACCTCAGTCCCATGTCCTTCATGGGATTGTAGATGGTATTCGTAAGTACTTCTTTCACTGTATAACCTGCACTATCTTTGCCTTCACAAACATCTCAGGTAGCCTCTGTTCCTTATTGGGGTGCAATTACTGAATGAAGAGGTGACCTAAGTCTATGTTTCTGAAGCATCTAAGTAGCCTTAGCAGGTTGGTGTAGTTCTATATTGATCTTAAACACACAATATTGTAATGTGAACACATAAAATAGGAGAGCGCCTGCCTTCTGCCCATACTTTACTTTTGTTGTAGAGCAGAGATCCAGGTCTTCTCCTTTCACTGTTGATGCAGAAGTATGAAGACCCCAACGTGACTTAGTTATCATCTTAACTTCCAGTTCTGTGAAATCACTGTGGCACCCCTTGGTGGAAGTATGGTAATTTCTGGAACAAAGATTTCTAGGCCAGTGTACTGTAAGGTCATGGTGACAGAAGCAAACATTTTCCTAAAAATAGTCATGCAGGGCACTCAGAGAAGTTGTCTCTGACATTTCTACCCCTGCTCAAATATGTCCCAGCTGTATCTGGAACTGCACACCGAGCATTCACTACTAGCATAGATAGCCTCCTGGAGAGTCTTTGAACTATCCCTAAAAAATAGTGGATAATATTACTAAATCCTCAGAATGCCACTCTGCTGGTCTGCCAAGCCAGTCATTCCTAGATAATAGAGAATAGGGCAAGAGCAGTAAATTCCATGACTGTAGACCTATCGCTTCACTTCATTCACCATAAAATAAATTTCTTGTTCAGTAGCACAACTATGTGGAAAACCATTTTAATGAGTAAGAGTCTACAAGTCCATGCATAGCAATTTTAGAAGAAGCATTGTGTGTGAGGAAGCAAACATGAAGGGAGTACAAACCACAGCAATAAGAACCTAATACCATGGCCTCTGTCATAGACGGGCCCCACTGCAACAAACATGGCACCAGGTAGCTGGCTGGCTATGCAGAAGAACAGCACCAAACCGGGGATTTGCCAGCTTCAGCTGCTGAGTGAGTGGGCACTCGGCATTGATTGCAGCCCAGATGGCTTTGGTACCTGCAAGTCCATGCACAGTTTTATGCCATGTTGCCATGACCACCTTCCTTCACAATCCATTGGCAATGAAGGGAATAATTAAGGAAAGAATGGGGCTGCCACCCACAGAGCTGGTGAGCCTCACTATCCACAGAGCAGTGGGGCCTAGATACTTAAAAACAAGGTAGGCCTAGTGGTCCACAGAGCAGGGGAGCCTAGCTGTTCAGAGAGTGAATGAGCCTAGCTACCCACAGAGTAGGGAAGCCTGTCCACCTGACTGTTAAATCCTCCTTCACGGAAGTCATCTCATTAATATTCACATTGAATATAATCATCTCCACACTTCTTGCTCCTTCCTGTTGGTCTACCCATAAGTCTTTTCTGCAGACATCATACTGTACTCAAGGTGTCTGGACATGCAAATGAACATGCCCCCTGAATCAGGTATGTAATTCTATGTACTGTTGCTTCTCCTTCTAAGCAAAATAAACCATGAGATCCACCATTTAAAATTTCATCTACTACCATGGATGACTAGCTCAGTTGGTTAGAGTGTGATGTTACAATTCTGTCTACTGAAAGACCTCCTTGTGATACTGCACTTCCAAGATATCTCCATGTGGGGCTGCTCTGTGTGAGGTGTCTATTTTCAAGTGCATGTCATTCAGAAATATCTGTTGACTAAGTCCTAAATTTCACCGTTTTTATCAACTGACTTCAGAGGATCCCCCATGAGGTGAAGTCATCAATGCAGCCATTGAGAGAAAAGTGAAAAGTTCAGGCTGGACAGCCTGAACATTGGGGCCATGCTTTCGAGTAATATGTGTGTGTGCCAGTGGTCTGCTCACGCTCTGTCTCATGTTATCACAATGTGGCAATGCAGTAAGACCATCTTGGTGGCCTAATGCACCACCACATTATGCCCCATTGCATGGTAACTTAATGCTGCATACTTAAGCATTCTCTCTCTGCCAAGGCCGGTTGGTTCTCAGTCCAAATCTTCTCTCCAAGGTGAGTAGCTATCAGGATGTAGAACATAGCTCTTCAGTCCTAAGCGTCTGCCCTGGAATTCAACTATAAGAGCCTGTCAGGTGCTCCAGTCAACATCCTTATGACCCCTAATAACACACGTTGTCAGCTCATTTCCTGTTCCTCAACAACTGCCAACATAGCCAATAGACTTGCAAGGACCAGGTTGCCAAGGTGACCGGACTTGAAGTTTCATAGAAGCTCAGCAACACAACTGTCTGCCTACCAAGGACACCGTGGCTGGAGTCACTGCTGAGAGCCCAGCATCAGCAGCATAAACTGCCACTGAGTCTCTGAGTCAGCGCTGGTCCCCAGGGATGCGACAGGATGCTCATGGTCTGGCCAGCTGAGAGCAAACTGTGGTTAATGAACCTTATAGACACATTTGGAGATGAAGAGATTTGCCAGACCAGAAGTTATGTGCTGCGGAGCAGGGAGTTGGCCATGTGCTTGTTGTGGCCCCACGTGGTATAGCAACTGGACTTGGAGTCAGTATTTGCTTCTATGAACCATCATCGAAGCCAGAGGACTTACCTTCCGCCCAGACCGATTAGAGACCTCGAAGAGAGGAGTGCTGGGAATCACCCCCCCCCCACATTATCATGTTCTTAATGGTGGCACTAATTAATCTCTGTAATCCCTGTTAGGATGTGGTGTCTATTTTGTTTTACAGGCAGCATTTTTACTAACACCTCTAATGGGTCCATTTGTCCTTTTGCAGAATAATGAACCAATTCCACCAGCTTTTGAGTGTAGCTACTGTAATTAAGTATTCTGAAACTGGGAGAATAACCACAGGATATGTCTGAGAACCCAGTGCATCTGGGGAGAGATGGGCCTTGGCCTCGGTTAATTACCTGACCTCTATAAACTCCCACTTGACTGTTGTTCCACAATATTTGGGATGTCATCAGATTAATGTTAGTTTAGAGCCAATGGTCAACAGTACAACAATGTTTGAATATCTGCTGAATTCCTTTCCCGAAAGCACAGTAACCCCAGTAAAAGATCATCATCACCCTGGAGAATGTGGAATAGCGAACCTGGCCTCCCCTGCACTCAGGCGTTTCAGGTCGGTAGATGAGCCAGTGTGGCAAATGATGGAGGAATTCTGACTCTGTTTGCACGACTCAGGTTCACATTTTGTTTAATTGGCCCAGAATTTTTCTGTTTATATAGATCAACTAATTCTTTCAGTGAATTTTACATCAAGGCGAGCTGTAGTCACCTGGCTCATGCTATAGGAGATCTTCCATTGGTAGCTTGCTTTCCACGTGGTGCCTTGCATGTGGCACCTTCCATGTGGTGTCTTGCATGTGGTGCCTTCCACGTGGTACTTGCACATCGGTGCCTTGCATGTAGTGCCTTGCACGTGGTACCTTCCACGTGGTGCCTTCCACATAGTGCCTTCCACGTGGTGCCTTCCACGTGGTGCCTTCCACGTGGTGCCTGGCCTGTGGTTCCTCGCATGTGCCACAGCATTCTTTTCATAACACTGAAAGCACTAAAAGGTTTGCCCCACTGCACTGGATTATTCTGATTAATGCTTTTACTTTGCTATGCAGTACATTAATTATGCTGTTAGTGATATTTCCAATGCTGTGACAGAACCATTAAGAAAAGGAACTTAAAGGAAGAAAGGCTGCTATTTGGCTTGTGGTTTGCCCTGCTGGTGTGGTTGGGAAGAGCTTGAATTGCAGAAGAACCTCGGGAAAGAAAGGCGTTGTTCAGCTGCTCACCTCATTGTGGCCGGAAAGTGGAGAAACCAGGCTACTTCTGGCCCATGGTGTCTGGGCTGGGGGATGAGACGCGCCCTTCCAGGTTGGACCTCAGTGACCCGTTCCTCCCATCTATGCGTCACCTCCTGAAAGCCTGCTCAGGTCTGACATAAATGGTGGATTACTGTGTTCAAGAAATCAGCCTTCCCATGAAGCAGGTCGCGCCAGAACCCAGCATCTAGCAGTTGGCCGCCTTTGCAGAATATTCCAGATCGAATCCCCAATGCAGTTCTGCCATGCCTCTGAAGATTAAATGTTGTCACTTGACCTTGGCCACTTGGAATTCAACTCCTTTCAGCTACATTTGGATCTTCTCACTTAATGGCTCTCACTGTAAATTCTGGCCTGCAGGGAAGACGAATCACAAAGCTCCTGAAGAATTTTGGTGTTCCCTTCCAAAATGCATTTATCACAAACTTGGTGAAAACTGTCTTACTAGAATGGTGAATACATTCCACATGTCAAACATACTCCAACATTCCAGTGGCCCTAATCCCTTGAATCCTTTTCTTTACAGTAAAGTAAGGTAAGTCTGGCATTTTTAACTCACTTACTCTGGGCCACCTTGGGGGTCCATCTTTCAGCCAACTAACCAAAGAGATCATTTTAACAGTTTTCTGATCCCAAGGGTATGACGATAAATACATAAGTGCTGTGAACTCATCTGATACCTAAGGTCAGCCTGGTCCAACTTTGTGTCCCTTCCACTGTTGTACATCATCCTTCTGTAGTACATACAGTCTCCAGATCTTTTTCTATATAAACTAAATAATTCCTTTGGAATGTAGACTACTGCTTCCACATATATTATTTTTTATTTTCTTCCTATTGAGGTGTTTGTTGCAATCTGATTGATAACTGTAGAATCAGAAAGAAATTGGTGGCACATGCCTGTAATCCCAGCACTTGGGAGGCTGAGGCGGGAGGATCATTGCAAGTTCGAGACCAGCCTGGGCTACCAAAGTGAGCTCAAGGCCAGCCTGAACTGCATAGCGAGACCCTGTCTCAAAAAGACAAAAAAAAAAAAAAAAAAAAAAAAAAAAAAAAAAAAAAAAAAAAAAAAAAAAAAAAAAAAAAAAAAAAAAAGAAAGAAAGAAAGAAAGAAAGGAAGGAAGAAAGAAAGGAAGGAAGGAAGGAAGAAAGAAAGAAAGAAAGAAAGAAAGAAAGAAAGAAAGAAAGAAAGAAAGAAAGAAAGAAAGAAAGAAAGAAAGAAAGAAAGAAAGAAAGGAGTTGGAGGAAAGAAAGATGTAACATACTTGCCAAATTGTGTTGTAACATGACTTCTTCCAGGGAAGACATTCTTGTTTCCCTGAGCCGTTTAGAGGTAATCTCCTCAAGTGAACATAGAGATGTCTTTTAAGAAAAGTGTCTGAGAATTTATAGGGTAAGTGTTCCCAGTTTGTCAAAATCTTCCTCTACACCCCATTACAATTTCCAGTGTTCCTTTTCTTCCTGTCCAATATCCTCACTGTAGACAAACTCTGAGACTGGGAATGTGATTGACATTATGCATCTGTCACCGGTCTGGTGAGTTCTAGTTTGGGTTTTCAGCAGTCTTAGCTGTTTCTAGAGGGGCATAAAGAGTTCTTTCAAGGGAAGCAATTATACTACTAATTGATATTAGGTGTGGTTTTTTTTTGGGGGGGGGCAGGGCTCAGATTTATGACCTTGCACTTGCCAGGCAGGCACTTGTGCCATGGAGCTGTCTTCCCTGTTCCTATATTATTTTTTTAAAAAAGGTTGATGCCTACATTGCTTGCTCAGTATTTCATGCCTACATCTTGTAGTATGAGCACTACTTTGAAGACAGCATGCAACACTCTAATCATTGTTACTCTCCTATGATCTTGTTTTCAAACGTTGTACCATTGATTTGGTACAGATTATTGTTTATTTTTTCTTTTAAATAAATAAATAAATGCAAAATAATTTATTTAAACTTGCCAGAGCCAAGGTGCTTAATACCCCACAAGGAGCAGTGAGAGACATTTCTATAAGAGGTTCACAGAAATGAGACAAATACATTTGTTTTAATGGACTGGAAAATGTTCCCAATTAGTGGTTAGGTGGCAGTTTCTGATTGATGAAGCTTAAATCTTGTCTTAGTGTTGACTTTGGGCTTTGGTTTGCATAGGTACAAAGCTAAAACTTGGGCCATGGCAGTCCAATAGCTGGCCTCTTGCCCCCCCAAAGCTAAACAGAAGTGACCACCAAACCCTACTGCACTTAATAGTTTGGTAAACAATTGTGAAGGTGCATAGCTGTTGGGGCTGCTGCTCCTGGTGTTGGAGTGGGGTGATTCACTGTGCATAGACACCATGTCACTATGGTCCGTGCTAGCTTACTATTGACTTTAAATAATATTAGATGAAAGAGCCAATTCCAGAAGCTCTATGCCCCATTCAGAAAACCCACCCTCAGCAGTCTGTTCCTTTAGAGCCACTCTCAGTGGTGTCACTGCGAACATGGCTCCCTGGTCTCATGCTAATGAAGATTAAACGAAAGCATAAATCTAGAGAAAAAAGCTTTGATGGAAAAGAACAGAATATGAGGAAGAATGCAGCTCTCAGAAAACATCAAGCTGGGTCCCCGACACGAAGGGAGGAGGAAGCAGGCAAGGGCCTCCGTGTGAGTGGCGGGAGCAGGCACCCCCTGCCTGGCTCTGCCTGGCCCATGCACCAAAGCAGGAGCTGGTCAGGAGGGCTGGCCAAGGGGGAACAGCTTCAGCTTGGCCTTCGTTCCTGTCAGTCTTAGTTTCCCAGCTCCGGAGGAATCCCCATCGGTTGAAGAGTTCCAGCGCGTGACTGCCTTTGTTTGTGGTGGCTTCTGTCACATGTGGCTGTTGGCCCTGGGTCCCAGGCACTCCTTGTCTGCAACCACAGCTGATAGCCCAACTCTCACTCCAACGCACATAGGCCCTGGAGGCTATACACACCTACCCATCCTGAGACTCCTTAACTAGGGTCACATTGGTGTCCTCTTGTCTCGAAGAGGCTGAAAGAGCCCAGGTAAATTTAAGAGTAATAAACTATATTTTGACAACTTTTCCTAAGTGAATGTGAAGCCCATACCAAAGATTTTAATATAGTAAAGTTTACCAAAATGAAGAACATTTTTTGTACTTATTTTTCCTATCAGAGACCAGAGTTACAGATTTTAGCAAAAAACACTTTGATGCCTGTATCTCAGATAAAAATAAATTATGAGAGGGGCCGAGGAGATAGGTCAGTAGAATAAGTGATTGCCCAGGAAGCACAAGGTCCTGAGTTCAATTCCAGGTATCACAGTAAACAAACAAATACTAACAGGTAAAGGGCCAGGAATTACCTTTGCTCTCTAGATTGGACTCTCTCTCTCTCTTTCTGTTTTGTCTTTTTGAGACAAGATCCCACTATGCAGTTCAGGCCAGCCTTAAGCTCACTTCTGTAGCCCAGACTACTCTCGAATTCTCACCTATCCTCCTACCTCAGCCTCCCAAGTGCTGGGATTTTAACTATATCAGTTATTTAACTGTTAGGAAATTATACAGAACGGTTCTCAGAGTCTGGTAAGCCTGCCAATTTTTATTGGATTCTAAAGTGGCTCTTTCCAATTGTAATGATTGCTTTATTTCATTTTGGCTACCAGAAATGTTTTCTCATACTTTTAAAATATTTTCTTATGAGCATCAAATATGATGGAAAATGTGTCTGAGAGCGGCTCTGACAGCTACGCAATAGGAGAATGTGTTCACAGGTATGTTAACACGCAGGTGTTCATGTTCGTGCTCTTCAAGTCAGGTAAGTACACAGATGGCACATGGAAGTGGGTGCGTCGATGCTGGCATTCAGCTGTGACACCACTTGACCGTTCCAGGAGCATTTTATGACTCTTTGAAGGTCTGCACTTTCATAACTCAGGCTCGATACTATGCCATGCTCTACTCCTGCTGTACGTATCACATTTTAATTGTCCCTTCATTCACTCAGAAAAATCAAAATATTCACTGCATGGTGACTATTCAACATGAACTGGGCATCCTGTGAGTAAAAGTCATTTTTTTCCACCTTACTAAAACAGAGAAGAAAAATACAAGGAATTTAATGTAAACCACACAAGCAAATTTCCTTTTCATAAAGGAGTGTGGTATTTAATATAAGAGAATTGTACACAAGCCGGAGTAAAGGCTGTGCTGAATGCTCTGCACCCACCCAGAGGCGGCACTAGATTTACTTAGACAAATAGTTAAAAAGTAATTAAGAAGCTCGAGTAGTAGAGTAACATGTAATATATGATTCCAGCATTATGGTGAAGCATACAGTCATGTATTCCTATTATTATGATTGTTGTTAATATTATTGTTACATGGCAAATATCATTACTGATATTTCTATTATTCACTAAATATTATCCTAATCAATATCTCTAATCCATATGTCAATCTTGAGCATATAACAATAGTTACCTTTTCTTATTTATTGGGCATTTTCATGCTGATAACGTCCTAGAGCAAGAGTAGACCCTAGGTCAGCCTCCCACAAAGAATCCTCTAGGGAAAAGATCTCTAGAATTGGGGAGGTAATGTGTGAATACCTCCTTCCCAGCCAGGATTGTGTCAGCATTCCTAACTCTTCTGAAAGTGTACCACATTCAGTGTGCTACTACTATAGAAAACTTTGTGGTGTGTATTAATATATATATATATATATATATATATATATATATATATATGTTTTCTTATTTTTTTTTATGGCCAGCTCAGCCTGCCATGGGGCGGGGGGCTGACGCAGCATGTGGTGCTGGGAATTGAACATCACTCCCTGTGGTTGCCTAAGCAGGCAGTTTAGATCACCAAGCCATCTCAGTGGCCTGATGAGTGTTAATAAATAGGACATAGGGGCCCAGTGGGATGGCTCAGTGGTCTAAAGCGCCTGTTTTGGAAAGCTTGGGCAGCTTCAGGGACCGCGATTCGATCCCTGGCACCACATGCTGCGCTAGCCCTGCCCTCGGGGCTGGCTGAGGCGGCCATAAAAATGAGTGAATAAACAAACAAAGGTTCTGAAACAAGAAAAAAATAAATAAAATTTAAAAAATAAATAGGACATAAACTTGGGAGTTAGACTTTCTTCATAAGCTTACCTTTGAGGAAGTTATTTCACCTCAATTTCTTTCCATTACAAAATTCCAAGTGAAGTCATGTTTCAAAGAAAAAAATTACACCTCACTTAATGCCTCGTTAGTTACCTTCGTTATAATAAGTTGTAAACGTGTCCTTGAACATCGTCCATTACATTTTGTTATTCTTACCTATTTTCACCTGGCTTTCCAGTTACTCAGGAAGTTCCTCAAGGGCAAGGCTCACGCAAGTCACATTTATAGAGTGACGCTAGTATGTAACTAGTCTCATACATGCCAACTCATAGGTGCTTGCTGTCTGTTAAATTGAACTCCATCGTTTCTATTTCCACCCTTTACTGACCTAAACCAGTAAGTCCTCAAAGTGAACCTGTAATCTCAATTTTTTAACTCACTTTTTAGTATTTGTCATGATTTCAACAATTCCTGGGCTATGTGCCTGCACCGCTAAAGGTACTTGAGACTCTGTCTATTGGTCATCTTCTCACCCCTGACTGTTAATTCCTAGCCTGACTGGGGCAGGCAGTCTCCGGAGTGAATCACCACGGAGGTATGAAGGTCTTCACACTGCCTAGACCCTTTGAGTCTGGACTGTTCTGATTTTGCATTTCTCTCTCTTTTTTTTTTTTTTTTTTGTTGTTGTTGTTTTTGTTACCCAGGACTGAGTTCAGCACTTGCCAGGCAGGATTTTAAGCCAATGGGCTGTTTTGAGCCACAGAGTATTCTTGGAGTCCTGCTGTGTAGTACTGACAGTTGGGTCTGCGGCATTTATGGTTCCCATTGCACCCTGGTACCATGCTGCTTTATGATCCTCTGGCTCTGGGCTGCACGCAGAAGCCCAGGCCGTGTGTATGGGTCCTCAGGGTAGATTTCAGCCTTCAGTAATGGGGCTGCTGGAGACCTCGGCATTTCAGTATCATGAACGGAATTGTTTCAAGAGAGAGGTCCTTCCAGCCAACTTACAGAATGAGAGTACACAAGCCATCATTGCTTCAGATCCCTTAAATGTCCCAGAATTTGCTCTCATTGTCTTTGTATGTAAAACAGAAAGCAATTCTCTGGGAATGGCCCATTAGATACTGAGTAGAATAGGAAAATCATCTTTTCCCTAAAAAGATTCATTTGTATCATGTAGTAAGTTCTTCAAAATAGTCCCACATATTAATTCACGTGATTCTCACATCATTTTTCTAAAATAAGGGTGAGTAGTTATTGAGGTCTTAGGTTGAGAAAGAGACAGGGGGAGACAGAGAGAGACAGAGACATAGAGACGGGGTTTGGGACTAAAAAGGCTGAGGAAAGCTTGCAGAGTAAACCATGGGTCTCTGTGTCACAGGCCGGTTTTGCCTTCTGTGGCTATGACCTGTCCCATCACAATCCCAACAACCATAAAGAATTCATAGGAAGGAAATGCCTTCCTCAACTGCACTTTTTCCAACCAGTGGGCATGTTTCATACGGCGGATGGAGACATCATGAGTCCTTTCATTTTGTAGCCCTGGTTGAGTCTGGCTGAAGGTGAAGCTAATGCCAGGTGCGTCCCAGAGCTCGGAGCTGTGCATCTCCTGGGCAGTTGTGCCTCCCACTAAGAGCATGAAGTAGTAAGTATTCGCTCTAAATTATTTCTCAGAATGAAAATTCACTCAACTTGTCTACATGGAGCTATTTTCTTTGAAATCAGTTGAGTAAGTAAAAGAGTATAATGAAAGTTGATTACTTTTCTAGCTCCACTAAAGCTAGAAATTGACCATAATTCCACGTCATAGGGAAACTGGATGATTGCATATTAATTATGATCATCTCAGATGTAAAAAGCCATTTTCTACTTTCATACTTAAAGATTTCTTAGACACATACTTAATTTTTTTAATTTCTAAAAGTGAACCAGAAACATTTTCTGAGAATTGTAGATATGAGAATGTGTGCAATACTCTATATATGTATGTTTATATAGGTGAATTTGATTAAAGAAGGCAATGTATATAAAAGTAAAGTTATCAAACACAAAGTTTTATAAACTAACTTATCCATCTCAACTTTTGTCTCTTTTAGCTTATTTGAAGGAAAATTTTACTGAGCTAAATAGTAGTACTTGTACATGGATATTTTGTATCTTTAGAAAAGGGCTAAAAGCTTTGCTTTAGGGGAATTTTAAAGAGGGAATTGATGAAATACGATTTATGTTTTGAGAGAAAATTATGAATAGAATCAAAAATCTAATATTTTCTTACACAGAAAAATTCCACATAAAAGTATCTCAAACATCCCTTCCATCAACCTTGATGCTCCTTTTACGTTTGGATAAGTTAATTTTATTTTTGGCTATCATGTGCACATGATTTTCATATACTTTTAAAGATTGTTCCATCTCTCTATCATTTTACTCTACTTTGAGATATTCTCTTCCAAATATTTCTTTTTTCTGGCAGTTCCATTGAACATATGGTAAGTTTTGACCTCTGTAATTATTGATTAATGGTATTAAATCATTGATTTCAGCCTTCCAATGATTCCTTGCAGTCATTCTAATTTACTGTAATTGGTTTTATTCCTTCTCAATCCTTAATAAACTTTATTTTCTAAGAGGGCAAGATTTCATGGGGTATTCAAGTAATAGTACAAAATTTTTTGTAGCACAGGCAGTTTGATGAACTTTCCAAACTTTAATAATACATTTTGAAGTGGTACAATGTGGGGAAAAGTGTTAATTCATTAAAATATAATGCCACTATTTATTATTAGAGAATGATCACTCTTAATCATGTTAATGTTTGAGGGCTGGGGAGATAGCTTAGTAGAATAATTGCTTGCCTGGCAAGCACAAGTCAGTCCTCAGATCTAAAAAAATAAAATAAAAATTTGTATTAATGTTTATATATGAAAATAAAGGCTATGTGTTATAGGGACTTAAAACCTTAGCCTCCTACCATGTTCCAGAATATATACCAGATGCTCTCAAATAGTACTGAATGCTACTTTTAATTGATCCCATGAGGACACTGAGCTCTGGGGTGTTTCAGAGCGTTCTCTAAGATGTTTTATGCCATGCATGCAGTCAATGGGAGAGCAGGAAGTCTTGCGCCATACCCAATGCTCATTCCTCCTGGAGCACAGCACTGTGGCAGAGTGATTGGTTAAAATGTACCAGGTCCTAGGTTCAATCCACAGTCTCACTGCAGTGCTATGTCGCCTCTATGGCAGAACTGCGAAGCCAGTTCTCACCAGGAATAAATACATCAGTGAATTGGCTCTGCTGCTGCTGTTTTTTAATCTCTCTGTGAACCCATGGTCTGTATCAATCCTTCGTTCCCACAATTTATGCTACCGATGGTCACCAAGAACCATGGAACCATCTGGTATAGGCAGGAGTCCGACACCTCCCTGACTTGAGTCAGGTCACAAAGGTTTCTATGAGCTTTTCAAACGTTCTACAGGAAAATATTGAAACCGTGGTTTCAAACTTTTCGGAGTCCAGGGCTGCGTGTGGAGGGAGGTCAAGGGAGGCAGGCACAAACCACCGACACCTGACGGTGGCTGCTGCTCTACGTGACCCTCTTTCCCTTTACCTGTGCATCTCTGGCCAGCTACCTTAGGCCTGCCCACGGCCAGTCTCATTTCTGTCTTTTCTCCAGGATTTCCGATATAAGCCAGTCATTTCTGAATCCTTCTGGCAGCTCACAGTGTGCAATCGTGAGCTGCCCTGTGCTACTACTCACTCTTCTTCTCACCTTTATTTTCTATAACTTGTCAGAGGCAGCCGGTGTGGTGTCCAGTATCCTACGGACAGCACAGGAGGGTCGGTCCTGCAACCAGATCTGGTGGACACATTTGGGAGTCAGCACTCTGCTTCCAGAGTGCATCAATGTATCTGAAATTTAGAACACCTACTAACAGCAGTGTTCTTTTATTTATGAAAACATTCATCTGTGCATAACTCTACATGTATATTCTTTCAACTAATTTATAAACTCTTGCTATATGACAGTCCCCATGTTAAGGACTGGGACAACATTGGGCAAACACATATTTGGAAAACCTTTGCAGGTTACAGGTAAGAAATCCATGTGCTAATCAAGTAATTACTGAACTTTGAGAAGGAAAAAAAGAACAATATTCTTCCAATATATGAATCAATTAGCATCATACCATATAATATAGTGTGACTTTCTAAAAATGATACTAAGTCATTGAACCAAATTTCAAATGGAAATTGTTAAATTACAGCATGGTTATCAAGGGAGAAAAATATGCTTAGAGCTCGGATAGAGGCTGGCAGGTTATAGATGTCAGGGAAGGCGTAAGCTGAATCTGCAAGCTGAATATGAATCTGCTAGGGTTCCTTCCCTGAGTACCAAATATATAAGCATCGATTATTCTACGAGCAGGAAAAAGAAACACACACAAAATAGAACACATTCTATGGCAAGAGGGAGCACAGGGCTGCGGCGGAAGTGTCCAGGGAGAAAGAGAAGCCCCGCGAGGTGGCGTGGGTAATCATGGACCACAAGTGGCGTGCCGACCACTCAGGGGCTCCCGGCTGACCGCGAGATGCGCCGGGCATGGAGAAGGATCGTGCTGCCCTCAGGTTTTAAAACTGGGGGCCAGAGGGGAGACTGTGCTTAACAGAATCATTCCACTGCGCAGGAAGTGGGGACTAAGAAAATGGAGGGCCGGAGAACCAGCCATGGCGTCAGAAGGCAAACTGACCTGGCTATGGTGCACATCCCTCCTCATTTATCATTATCTTCTGAAGTCAAGTGTAGGAAGAGTATGCCTCATTAAAATTCCAGGCAAGTCAGGTATGAGTTAATTGAGTTTTTATTGCATTTGCACCAACAAGTTTCAGTGCTTCCAGTACGATAGAATGCGATCTCTCTGGAATTTAAATGTGTCTATGACACTTCCAAATATGCCACCATCCTCTGCTTCCCCTGTAGACTGCCATTTGCAAAGTTCCTGGACACGTTCTAAAAATAACCAGTGATCTCTGTATCATTTGTTATTGTTTTGAGGAAAAAAACTACTCAGCTACTTGCTATTATTATGAATAAAGAAACCTTGTAATTAAGAAAAAATGAGATTTAAGCTTTCTTCTCAGTGGGAAGGGCCAATATATGCTTTCAACGCAGGTTTGTTTTCTAGTCAAGCGTTTTTCATGCTTCCAGTGTATGAAACAATTAGCATCATACCATGTAGTACTTTCTAAAAATGATGCTTAGCAATAGAATCAGATTTCGAATTGTAACAATAAAATGCACATTTCACTATTTTTATTTTGTGACATGATTTTAAAGTATCTGAATAGAACATTAAAAGCAGATTAACTTTGTTTATCTCAGTTGAGGGAGGAAAAATAAAATGAAATAGAAGTCATATGTATTTTTTAGGCTTGTAGATCTCAAATGCAACACTGAAAACTCATGCTAAGAAAGTTACATTTTCCTTTCTAAAAGCTGAAAAAAATAAAAGAAGACTATATGAAAGGCTGGAGTCTTAAAGCCATATCATTCACTTGAGAGCTTAGCATAACTTGGGTGAAGGTTATTAATACTAGGAGTCACTCTCTGGAAATGAAATATTTGTCTCCCCGTCCAGAAGGGTTACAGAGCAAGTTTTAGAACTAGAAGATGGACTAGTTCACTGAGTGACCATCACTAAATGCCATTTATACTGCCTGGAACTGTCACAAGAAACACACCTGTGGCGTGTTAGGTCATGTTATGAAGGAAAGTATCCTTTCTTTTCACCATTGTATCAGTTTTACTACACTGATTACTACTGCCATTAGCAGTTACAGAAGCAGTATCTGGGAGCAATTTCCTAAATCTTACCCACAGTTCTGTGCTAAAATAAAACTACACCAGAGGAATAAAGCGGAAGAAGACCTCCTTTTCCTACGAGTTGAGCAATGCTTCAGTTTTCCTGTTGTACCTCTCATCTCCTGTGCTGTGGGCAGTGCAGGCTCCTCTTTTGTGACACATGAAATCAGTCATTGCTTACGTACAGTTCTAATTCTGGGAGCTCTTCTCAGCAAGAGTTGCATGTTTAAAATTTTCATTTTACCAGTAACCAGCACAACAGCAGGTACACAGGTAAATGTATTCATCATTCTGAACTGCCAGCCACTATCCCGAGGCGAAATGCTATTAGTTTGAGGAAGTTTCACACCTTACTCTAGCAATAGAATCCACTGAGACATGTACAAAACAGGATTATATTTATGATAGAAATTTGCATACCAGGCCAAAAGCTCTTATCAGCGGTGTAATCTCATTGATTGGGAAGACATCCCCAAGCCAGGGAGAATTGTGTAGGGGCAGCGGTCATGAAGAATGGCCCATTCTGGCACTGCTAGGGTGTATGGGGAAGAGAAAATAAATGCTGAGGTTTAAACAAAATCATGATGCTTTTTCACAAGTGTCAACCTGCTAGGCTCCCATTCCCAGATATTTGCTCAAATACCAGTCCAGATGTTGTTAAGATTTTTTAAAGATATAATTAAGATGCAAATGAGTAGATCTTGAAGAAAGCAGAATTTCCCCATTAAACTGGTCCCTCCCTTATTGTGGAGGCTGTGTTCCAGATAGCCTTGTGATAAGTGAAAACCAATGAATTATTGATGTTATATATATATATATATATATATATATATATAGTTATATTTATTTTAGTATTTAAATATTTTAAGGTGTTATAGACTCTTCCCATACTCTTACACAAGTTCCCACACTTTTAAAAACACTTTTAATTTCTTAACCATTTCTTTAACCCACAAATTTACTTGATTTTGACAAAATATATATACTTTACAGTACTACAAAATCCTGGGACACAGCAAAAAATCCACAATAATTAATTTTGATTAATATATTTTGAAAACTTGTGAAACAGTGAGTCTGTGAAATTGGAGCTGGGACATAGTGAGGGACTACTATATTATGCATAGGATTATATCAATCATTTGCAGGACATTTTACAACGGAGACTGAAAACCTCCAAGGATGAACGACATCTACCCTGAGACTGAATTTACACTGGAGACTACAACATCACTTTCCTCTTGACTTTGTGGTCTTGCAGCCTTTCCTTCAGACTCTAGGACTCACAACTGTGTAAACAAAAACCAAACCATTAAAATCTCTCTCTCTCTCTCTCTCTCTCTCTCTCTCTCTCTCTCTCTCTCTCTCTCTCTCTCTCTCTCTCTTTCTCTGATAGCCAGCCCTTTGTATATGTGGGTTCCAGATCTTTAGATTGAAATAATGCAGATCAATGACATTAAGAAAAGGAGGGCCGGGGATATGGCTCAGTAGAATAAGTTTTTGCCTGGCAAGTGCAAGGTCCTGAGTTCTATCTCCGGTTTAAAAACAAAACCAAACCAAAACAAACAAACAAAAAATAGAAAAGAAAAGAAATATACTGAACACGTACATACTGTTTTCTTGTCATTATTTCATAATCAAGATGATAAAAATTTACATCACGCACTTTGTTAGCTATAACAAGTAATCTAAATATGAAGAAAAATCCATAGAGCATATAATATACATATGTATGTATACATATGTATTTGCAAGTACTATACCATTTTACAGAAAGGAGCCTGCATAGATGTTGCTATCTGTAGGGGGCCTTTGGGCCATTCCTCTAGTGACGAAGGGTTGACTGTGAATTTGTGCACCCATACACAAGCAGACACATTCTTTTGCTTTGTTCCTCTGGAAAGTTCTGGACCAACAATGAAAATCGAGATGGATCTCAGTTGAACTCTGTTGTCTCAGGTTTCTTTTTCTTTTCTTTTCTTTTCTATTCTTTCCTTTTCTTTTCTTTTCTTTCTTTCTCTTTTTTAAAAATATATTTAGTTCATGGTCTACAAGGTCTCACTACATAGATTGAACCCCTAGTGATCCTCCTGTTTTCAGCCTCCAAAGCAATGGAATTGTAGGTGCACGCCACCACACCCAGTCTCAGTCACCATCTCTACTTGCCCCAAGGGCACAGCCAGCATGGCTTGTGGTTCCCATAATTGAAGCCTGGCCCCTGCACTCTGCCTAAGCAGGTGCTTTAATCTGCTGAGCTCTCTGGCATCTTCTGATTTTCCAGCATCTTCTTGTAGCAGCCTGTTCATTTTTAGATATGTTTTAATTTATTGATAGGCTACATTAATAAGAGTGACACTCAAGAAATGTGTGAGATTGCAGAGTATTTAAAACTGGACACTTTGTGTAGTAGAAGATTAGAAATGATGGCTTTCAGTAAGATGAGTGGGAGAGAGAATGTCTCCTTGCTTAGGCCTTTTTGCGACTCTTGGTTCTTTCACTAAAACAAGAAATAACAGCAGAGGTTATAGCTCAATGACATGGTCTCTGCTTGGGAAGTCAGAGGCCCTGAGCTTGAATCTTTATTGAAAACATTATTGTCTTATTTATTACTATGGTCTCTTTAAATTAAAAAATGAAAAGGACAAGTAAAAACAAACAAATGTGAGAAACAACAGAGAAAAAGTTTTCATTCAGTGCTCAAAATATTGAGGAGAATGTGAAGCCTCTTGTAATGGAGAAAAGCAGGTAGTCTCAAATGGGAGGTGGAGGGGGCTGGGGAGGTAGCTCAGAGGCACAAGTGCCTGCCTGGCGAGTGCCAGTGCAAGGTCCCGAGTTCAATCACTGGTTTTGAAAAAAAAAAAAAAGTGAGATAGATGTGGCTATCATGAGTGCAGAGCTTTTAATTAAATCCAATGCAACCCCATGAATCCATTTGAGGACGAATGTAGAAGTGTTAGAATTAGGATTAGTTAGCTAACTATTCTATACTCCCTGCCTTAACTGCAACCTTTCTCTGCCCCAACTAGAATGAGTGGACAAGATTCGTTTTCCCCTTTCTATATATTCAGAGAAATCAGAAACGAAGGTCCTGCCTATGGGAAATATCAAGATTTAAATAGAACTGAAGTTGCAAGAGATTCTGAAATGCCCAAAACTTCGAAAGTGACAAAAGAAAAAATCAGAAATAAATTTTGTCTCAGATAGCAGGAAAGAAGGGCACTTAGAAGACTTTCCGCTTTTCAGCAGTTTCAATCAAGACAAATTTAACTGCAGTTCCAAGACACTGGGAATAGTGATTACGGGAGAAACGTACAGGAAATCACTTGGAGATGTAGGTTGATCAGATCCTCCCAGGATATGCTGGTTTGTATGAAGGTGAGGGCTTTCCCCAGGGAGAAAGAATTCCAATGTTAAAATCTAGGCAGTTCCAAGGAAATCATGATGGTTGGTCACCCTAAATGAAATGTATTCAAAGGCATATGAAAAGAACTCATTTGAAAGAATGCCAGCGATTAGGACAAAAAGTAAATTGAAATTGCCACCGCTCCTTCCACCACCATTGTTTTTGACTTCTCCAATGTACAGAAAGGGAGAGAGAGTCTTCTCCGGTTGTTTCAGTTGGGGCAGAGAAAGGTTATACTTAAGGCAAGGAGTGAAGAATAGCTGGTGAATGCGATGACATCATGGAAGTCTAGGTCACTTTGCTTTGTTCTTAGTGGCCCACTGGTGTTCCTGATGGCTCCATGGAACGGGCTGGCAGGAAAGCCTGGTGTGAGAGGCTAAATCAGAAGGGAAAAGGAATCATAGGGTCAGACGTGCAGTAGAGGCAGACAACACAATTGACTTGGAGCTAGCTTGTGACCCAGAATGATGGACCTAAGGGAAGTATAGCATTTATTATAATTCAACCTTATACACGAGCTCTCTTATTACAACACTTTTGTGAGTCTGGAATTCATGTTATTAATCAAGGCTTATGTGCTCGCTTCGGCAGCACATATACTAAATCAAGGCTTGACGCTATTTCCTGTTTCAAAAAGGTAAGGATATAGCAAAGCTGCTATATTCTTAGGCTTTCCCATAAATATCAGTTGAAAGATAGGAAGCAAGTGCTGCGGTCTAAAATCTAAGCAAAGTGAAAAGGCAACAGATGTCACAAACACGCAGTTGTCACAGTGTGGTGCGTCTTGGCTCAGGCCTGAGGTCTGCATGAGTCAGCATCAGGTAAAAGCAAACTGTCTGTGCTCATGACCTGTGCTGCTTGGGAGTCTTCAAGTCGCGGATGTGTGCTCAAGGTGATAGCTTCAGAGGAACAGTAGGAGGTGACCTGAGGAAGCAAAGCAGGAACTACTGTCGGGGACTGCGCAGTCACCCCTCAGAGAAATGAGTGAAACCACAGATCGAACCTAAACCTAGCGGATCACCACTGTACAACTCACCAATCTCCGCTCCACTTAGAGCTTTTTCCCCTCCTTCAGTCGCACGCTTGTGTGCGTCATGAACTCCGCTACCACTTCCTTTCTCTATGCTGTTATCACGTCATATACTCAGTGTGTCTGCACTTTTCACATTCAATCTCCAGCCTATCCCCATTCCTCCAAAAAACTAAAAAGGTTTGCATGTATCCAGTGGAAGGAGCCCCCTTTATGGAAGAGGTTCTGAATGAGACGGATTCATAAATACGGATAAATCTAAATGATTACGTTAGGTCCAAGTCATTATACCAGGAGCTATAGCAGAATGTTCATGTCACGCTGAATAATAGCACAAAGGAGATCAAAATTTACATGTGAAGGGGAATGAGAGAGAGAAGGAGAAAACGCCATCAAGGTTTTGAGATAGCTTTTGCCCTAGGAGAAGGAATTTGGAGGAGATCGTGGGCCAGCAATATAGCTCAGCAGTCTAAAGTCTATATAGGCAATCTTAGGCAATCGCAGAGACTGCAGTTCAACGGCTGCCACCACGTGCTGTACCAGGCCCTACCCCTAGGACAGGCTGAGCTGGCCTTAACATAAATAAAGTTTAGAGGAGATCGCCTACAAAGCATGTGGACATCAGCTGGGAGGCAGGCATAGCCGACCCTTGCCCTGAGACAGCAGGATTAGATTAAGATTTGAACCCCAGCCAAGATTTGCCTAAGTATAGTAGGTCTATATTAATAACTTAGTGAATTTCTACATTATTTCCTGCATTTTGATTGATTCTGTGATCTTTTCAACTTGCATATTTCACATTAATTCTGTCCGTCTTTGCAGACCCATGTCTAACGTCCTGGTGGGCGCGTTCGCCATCGCCTGAGCCACCTCAGCCGCACAGTTTGCTCATCTTAGCAGAGCCAATTTTTTGCTTCTTTTTAAAAAGAGCTTATTTTTTATACTTCCCACTTTCCTTGTATTCAACAAAGAAGGTACAATTAAGAATCTATCTTTTTCACTTTAATAATGTCAGCTATAGAAATTCAGACCAATCTCTTCCTATAGTATAACGTCTCACTGATATAAACCCATGACCACACTCCTAGGAAAATAAAGCCAGCATGCTTGCATGCAGGTGCGTAACTATTAGAGCAGCAATATCCAATAGAAACTTCTTTACTATGTTTTCTATAATCAGAAAAGCAAGTTCACTGAACAGCTCATGATGATATGTAAATGTATCTATGATTAAGAGAAAAAAAATCATTAAAACCAAAGATATATGAGGAATAAATGTTACACATAGACAGCATTTTCTATTAATTTTGCTTATGTATCGTTTTAATTTACTTGGAGATAAGGGAAAATTTATTTTATGAAATTTTCATTTGCAAAGCATTTTTCTTCAGTAACTGGAATGTGGAGATGAATTTATGAGATGTAGAATGAGACAAGCTTATCAAGTGAATTAAAACATTCATTTCCAGTTAACGTTTAATAAGTGTGATTCAAAATGAATTAAAATTGGCTGTGATTGTAAAGGGAAGCAACGTCTAAGCTACCACCAAAATTTTTTTCTGAATTACTATTGTTTTTCTAATTCATGGTTAAGCTTTATAGCTTTATGAAAGAAAATATGATAGAAAGAATTAAGATGTTTGAAATGAGAAGTTCATGGGTTTACACTTTGCTTGCATTATGTACGAGTAAGTCAAAAGCACAATGTCATTGCAGTACCCCCCAGCCACAGCCTTTCTGAGTTTTTGAGATAAGACGTCACTAAGTTGTGATCCATACTTGTTCATGAGTGTGGCGAACATGAGACTGATGACAAGAAAACTGGCATAGCTATGAGTGACATCCTGAGAGAGTGTCACTCCTTAAATTCATACACTGAAGCTCAATCTCCAAAGTAATGGCATTAAGCACTGGGGATTTGTAGAATTAATTGCATTAATGAGGGCTGGCCAGATAGCTCAGCAGATTAAAAGGCCTGCTTGGGCAGACACAGCAGCGAGGTTCGATCCCTGGCTTGCTGTGATGACCTTGCCCCTGGGTCGCGCCGAGACAGAGATTCAACTGGGCATGGCAGCACGTTCCTGTAATTCCAGCTCTTGGGAAGCTGAAAACAGAAGGATCAGTACAAGTTGGATCTCTATAATGAGACCATGTAGACCCTGTACTAAATATGAGAGAGAGAGAGAGAGAGAGGGAGAGAGCATAAGAAAAAATTAAAATTAATGCCCATATACAGAACTGTTGTCTTTAGAGGAAACACTGCCAAGAACTAGGTATAAGCACTTACCCATGAAAGAAGGGAGCACTGCCCAAAACTCGGTGCTCTAACATCCTGATACAGGATTGCTGGTCTCCATACCTGTGAAAAAATAAAATTTCCGTTCTTCATATGATATTCAACTTATGGCTCTATGCCCATCAGACTCAAAGACTAAAATGCAAAGTGTATAAGAATGCTCTTAGCTGCCCAGAGCAGAGCACCGCTTACACAGTTTAAACAAGTAAGCAATTAGTTTTGCTTCTAAGTGTATAGAAAGTGAAACTGTGAAAGCTCATTCATGGGTTCTGAGTTGTAAGAACTAAGGTCACCTCACTCTTGTCAGTATAGTCGTCTCTAGGAAAATAGGGGACATGAAAGGGTCAATGGTGTTTTCCATAGGATAATAAGATTTGTTTTTTTTTTTTTTTTTTTTTTTCAGAAATGCTGATGAAGACTTAAATTTTCTGTGCATTGAAAGATGTCATCCACAGAAGCCAAAATGTAGCTAGAGCCAAGGGCATTGCAGACAGATACTGAGTCAGCTATTCAATAGGACCAGGCGTGTTTTTTTTTCTGATTTGTGTCTGTCCATTAAGCCACAGTCATCATGGGATGGATTAGCCCCACATTCCTGGGTTGTTCTTTATAAATTCTGGGAAAATAAAGATGAGCAAGCAGAGCATCAGAAAATTGAGCTAAGACATAGGAAATGAAGCAAAAATCATGGGCTTAGTTTTTCTTGGAAATGTCCCATAAAATATATATTAAATTGTTCCTGCTTTTAAGGAAATAAAACAACCTACTAAGCAGGTTTGAGAAGAATTAAAGCAACATAAATTCCCTGTGTTGCAATCCCAGTACTTGAATATATGATATTTGCTTGACTTTCTGATAGTGAATTACTTACATAATTACATAGAATTTCTGTAGAACATGTCCAGCTTTAAGTGGAAGATATCATAGTCACTACAGTCCCTGTTGCTTAACAGATAAAGGCCAGCTGTCATTTCAATTAGTTGATCATGTCCTCTGTCTTGGAGATCTTTGCAAAGCCGTCCTCCTCACTTTTTTAAATTGTAAAGATGAGGCACAATGCTCTTTAGAGACACGTAACACAATAAATCACACACTATCTATTTTCATAGCCTATTTTTAGCTTGTGGAGGATGCTTTAAAAACTGTCTAGAAATACTAAACTAAACTACTGATCATTTCCAAATAAGGTGTCAGGTGAGCAAGTGAAGGGATCAGTCCTAACAGGCAGGGCAAATCATTCGGCTTTGTACTCAGCAACAGAATGCTCTCGGGCTTTCAAATTCTCTGTCCGTCGGGAGTACGTTCTCGCAGCCTCTTCTTGGGCTGCCTCCTTTGCCATCCAAGGGACTTTCCTCTTTCTCTTGGAAAATATTTTCATTGTAATACCTTAGTATGCATTAGATACTGGCTTCCATCTCCTCTGCATCGTGCTTATAGCCCATATTCCCCTGTGCAGACAGTATTCATTAATTTTGTCATTTTTTACAGTTCATTTTCCTCCTCCTAGAATTTCCATTTACCTGGCCAATATATAATCCTAAATTGAAGATCTCAAATATTGCAATATTTGGAACTTTCCTTCAATTTTAAGAAGTTCAGAATGCTGTGAATGTCTTCTGCTATATAATAAATAATATCACTTAAAAATAAATGGCACCCATAATTTGAAAGAAAGCTTTTAAATTGTCATCCCATATCTCTTTGATGATATACTATATAATTAGGAGTGCTTAAGTGCCATTCTTCAAAGACAAGCTGGAAACAGTTCATATATTGGCAGTGAATAATGTACAATGTTTCTAGCTTCCTTGTGGTTAAAAATTTGTCTGTTCTTCACCCCGCCCCCCAAAAAAAGAGCGCAGTAGAGATTGGCTCATAAATCACCAACTGAAATGAGTGTGACTTCTAAGTAATTCATAGCATGGTCAGCTTGGTGTGTTTGTCCTGAGACCCACGAGGCGAACGCTGGTTTTCCATGAGGGCACCCATGACTTCACCTATGTGCTCTGCGCTGCGCAATGGTGCCAAATTAATACAGCAAAGTCTTCATGTAGCATTGTTTGGCTGGGGATTCAAGTTTTGTGAGCCCTGCTCACCAGAAAGGGGCAAACTCCACTGTGAAAGACCCTCGTTTGAAGGGTTCAGTCTCTCACTCTTCTGCCATCTGACTATAAGAACTGCACAAAAATGTGTCTTTGGAGATCAGCCCTCACCAGTGGCTCAGCCCCGCTCCTGGGTCTTGGACTCTCCAGCTTCTCAAACTGCCATAAGGAGGTGTGCTCTCTGCTGCTTTTGTAAATTATCCGTGTTAGGGTGATTTAGGGTTTTGTTCTGTTTTGTTTTGTTTAATTTCGGGTGGTAGTTGAGGTTTTTTGTTATTTATTTATTTATTTATTGATTGATTGATTGATTGATTGTAGTAGCAAAAGCAAAGACACGAAGTTGGTTGAATTCTCTAATGAATTTGAGTAAAAAAACAGACAAGTAAGTAAAGCAGTTTTTCAGGAAAACGAAGACATATTCATAAAACAGAAGCCACTTGTCTTATGTTGCCCAACGATCAGTTATTTGTGCTCAAAAGTACAGAGGAAATCTAGAGGACAAAATTTAATTTGTAGCTTTTTTAAATTAAGAGTTTCTCTCCCAGTGCAGACACGGCAGCTTTCTGAGCTTCCTGCCTTCAGGTTACATGCCACCATCTTCAAGCACTGGTGGCATATGGGAGAAAACCCACAGATGAAGTAGTAAATAAGTAATAGAAGTAATTTAGTGTGTTGTCCTCACTCGCTCACGCATCGAAGCACCCCTGAAGGCGCCATCTTTGAGGTACCTGGATTAACTCTTCTCTTCAATGTCAAGACCAAAGCGGAGTGCGTGTGAACGTCATTTGCCTTTAAGCCTTCAAGATTTCTACTAAAAATAAACACATGTTCCTGAGTTCCTTTTTCATTTTTTAGTTTATGATTATCTTCCCAACTCTTGAAATGTTTCTCTGATCTTTACAAAGATCCCTCGAGAGTCGAAAGCCAGAATATTTCTTGGTCCATAAATGTGAAACTGAGATCAGGTCAGTGAGATTCCTATGCAAATAAGTAACTATATAGATAAATATCTATTGCTCACACTTTATCATGGTAACATAAATATAGGTACAACAGTGTATGTTACGTATGTATTTTTATTGTGGTAATGTTCTTACAAATAGTGCCCTTACATGGGGTTGTGCTATTGTTCTATGATAGAAGAAAGAAAAAAATGGGGGGGAGGATTAATTGGACAATGGGATACAATATGTTCTCTAATGTATGTTAGTTAAGTTGGCACAGTCCTATAATCCTAGTGCCACAGAAGCCTAGGCTAGGAGGTTTGTAAGCTTAAGATTTAATTAGACAATTTTTTAAAACTTGAGTGATTGTCCAAACCATGCTGCTATGTACATAAGTGTATCTCTTCTGCTGGTCTATGGAAAGGAGCTGGTAATACCTAATTTGTTTTATCACCTTTTCTTTTCAATTGTTTGTATTTTTTTCTCTTCTTAATTTCTTACACATTTATCTTTCTTTCAATTTTGCATGCATATATCTGGTAATATGAATAAAGTGGGAAGACAATACTATGTATTACTACAAATATTGTGAAATTCACATTACTTTGTTAAGCGAAATTCTCTATCACTTGCAATTTTTCGTTTTAATACTATTTTGTACTCTTTAAAATAAAATGAAGTAAGCTAAAACTGGAATGATATCTCAAATTTTTACAAATAAGCAAGGAGTTTTGCTGAGTATGCAGCAAAATGTAGAAACTGAGTTCAGTTTCCAACGTCCCCCGAATGTTTTCAGCATAAGTAATACAATATACATATTTTAAAATATAGATGTAATCATATATACAGCATGATATTATTTACTTTCAAAAGTATAATAATACATGCAGTTATGGATATTTTTAATTTGGAATCTTTTCTCTCTCATATGCATATGTTGTGAGAGAGAATAAAACTATAACTTTTATTAATTGTAGTTTATGTTGCTATGAATGATGAGAATTTAGCATGCATAATGATTATTTTCATTTTGAGGTTATCAAGTAAAATTTCCCCAGGCAAATCAAGCAGGCCAGAAGTACTTCATAGAAAGCTATTGTGGAAAACACCAAACCTACTACAATAAGGAAACAACCAGGTTGAGCTCAGCCCCATGACACAGAAGTCAGATGCTCCACCTCTCAGGTGTTAGACGTGCTGAGCTGTGGTCTCCCCATAGAAAGAAGTGAAATTACAAACCATAAAAGGAGATCAGAAAGGTGTTCATGAGCATAATAAAAAGAAACAGGGCCAGGGAGATAGCTCAGAAGTGCCTGCCTGGCAAGCACAGGGTCCTGAGTTCAATCCTCGGTACCACACATGTACATACGCACAAATAATAATAATGATGATAATATTACTGCTACTACTACTGCTACTACTACTACTACTACTAATAATAATAATAATAATAATAATAGAAGAGGAGGAGAAGAATAAAAAAGGAAAGAAGAAGAAGAAGAGGAAGAGGAAGAGGAAGAAGAAGAGGGAGAGAAAGAAGAGGAGGAGGAAGAGGAGGAGGAGGAGGAGGAAGCATAACCCCTGGCTTTTAGGAAGTATCTATCTCAAGTAGGTGGTTGCATGGCCTCTTGATCTGGAGTTAATTCTAGACCAGCTGAGCACAGGAATTGCTAAGCTATTTAGGTAGGGCCCCCTTCCCACAGGTGGCTCGGTGGATTTATAATGACCAACTAGAATGCAGGCTCTCAGTATGCAGAGTTTAAAAGAGGCTGGTTTTACTGAAATGCTGATAATTTTTTGTTCTGTGATTTTCAGAGCTCCGAAGCTTCACAGTGAGTAGCTGCACTTCCTCATTAGGGAATGGTCTTTCCACTTCGTCTGCATAAATTCATTGAGCAAATGTATAGAACTACTCAAAGCTCAGGAACTTTGTAGGGTGTAGCAACATCCACATAGCCAGATAAATTCCATCCTTGGTCCAAAGTCTTACTTCACCATCATTTTTTTCTAATTTTTATCAGTATCGCTGTTCATCCCACTGTAAATGAGACCCTTCTTCTAACTAGCTGCCCCACACATAAGCTAACTCCATGAACTATTCTTTGCAATGATAGGACATTAAGGAAGAGAATAGCGATGAGGCAGAGGAGGTTGAGGGAGAAATTCATGCGTGAGGTGCCAGAGAAAGTACACAGAGCTGGACCCCAGCAGCACAGTGGCCAGCAAGCACACAGAGCAGAGTGTGAGGACAGCCTCCATCTCCGTTGCACAATTCACACACACATCCTTCTCACATATTCACCTTCTAACATGCTGGCCTCCGGGCACACTCATGGGTGTCAGTGTTGGGTCATGTTCACATACCTGTACCCACTCTGCACTGGCACCAGATGTTGGCTGCACATCCTCAGGAGTCCGAAGACGCCCTCAGCTTTGCAGCAGCTCTCTGTGGCTCCCACAGGTGGCCAGCATGATTCAGCCATCGGTGTTTCCATATTGGCTCTTACAGGAAGTGGAAGCCCTAAGTGAGGTAATCGGAAAATGCTATCTTCAATTCTAACTAAAAGTGCAAGAAGATTTTTGATACACTGGCCTTGAACTGCTGTCAGGCTGAGGATCTTGGGCTGCAAAGGTCACCAGCCACCACTAGGGTTTCGGATGCTACACTTTCTCTTTCACAGTGTCAAATCTCACTTTGTATTGTGAGTTTTCTTTCTAATTTTACTTCGCTCATGCTTGCTCCACAGAGCATGTTTGCTTTTCCTGCTTTTATTTTATTTTATTTCATTTTATTTTATTTTATTTCTTTATGGCTGGCTCAGCCTGCCCTGAGGGCAGGGCTGGCGCAGCATGTGGTACTGGGGATTGAACCTCGGTCCCTGAAGCCGCTCAAGCTTTCCTAAGCAGGTGCTTTAGACCACTGAGCTATCCTGACCGGCTTCTTGCTTTTAATAGATGTAAAACCTCACTAACTCTTGTGCTGGTCTTGACCAATTCCTTTTAGGGGGCAGACAGCACTGAGAAGCACATCTTTTCCTGAGGTCTACTCCAGAATCTCGGAGCCATGTCACACCACCCTCCCACAAAACTACAACGCAGAGTCCTCTCTTGCTTTATGGTTCTATTTCAAAAGTACCATTTCAGGGCTCTATGTAAGCAAAACAGAGTGGAAAAGTGATAGAAAACTTATATCTTAAAAGAAACAGAAAATTTACATTTCCATATTTTTAAGTAAATTTTCGAAGGAAGGAAAAAGATCCCTACTTGCAATATTTTTAAATCTTTTATTTAAAAACATGCTTATGGCTCATTAGTACATGTGTCAAGTACATATGATGGACGTTTCTCTTGGAGCGCTGAGCATAACACATCTTCATCCTAGTTTCATCCTTCTTCCCTAACTCTCTTTTTCATCTCCATCTCTTGATCCCCTCAAATCTGCAAAAGATACAGATCTGTCTTTCCTATTCTCTATTTTTTTTTTATTTTGCTCTTTGTTTTTCTTTAGGGTTTCTTTTAGTGAAAGTGCTTGCAAAGCCTGGAATTTTGAATTCTCTGTCTACCCTATTAATACGTCTACCTTGGTGAAGTTCTTTTAGCCTGGAAGGGGTTTCTGTGTACCTCCAAATTCAACCCTCTATGAAGTTGATTTGAACATGATTCTGTAGGCTGCTGCATGGTCACCAGACAGGATTCTTGGAGGTCCCTACCTCTTTCCCAGCAGAATAGCTCCACCCACACACTTGCCCCTAAGGGTCAACAGTAATGACTTACGTTCTTCATAGACCCCCATCATCTTGCATGAGCACCAAAACATTCTTAAATCACCCTTCCAGGAGAGCCCTTATCTGTCCCATGTGTGCTTGTCACTCACTTCCCATTTGATCCCCTGTTAATTGGAGTCACCTAAGGGACTCTACTTTTTATAATCTTTTTTTTTTCTCAGTAAATTCTTCCCACTCTTAACCTCTATTGCAACTAGAATTGACTTTTCGCCTTGAGAGATAATGAACTCGGTGGTTTGGACATCGATGGGCTGGGAGTTGTACTATTTCCTTTATATTATTTGAAGTCTCACATACCTTCCCTATGTCATATGTCCTGTATCAGTAACAGGCAAATAATTTTCATGGGTGTCATTGAGAGAAATAAAAGGATTTGTCAAGGGGAAATTGAAACTATGCACTCACAAATACAGAGTACCCGAGTAGTAACAGGTAATGGGGTGCTGGAGAATCCTTCTAGAGGTAGATTCTAGGTTCTTTCTGTTCTAAGCAAAGAATTACTCAAGACAAGTGCAAACGTTTTACCTTTCTTGCAGATGGAAAAAGAAACAGGCTCTGCAGAGTTTGCAAACAGACCACTTGCAAGAAAGAACGCAGTGGCATAGCTCTGTGGTGACTGTCCTTTCTGTATGACTCCTCTGGGTGACATCACATCTGAATTGCCCTGTCAGAAACCTGTTCCAGTTTTCAGGAGGAGTTTGCAGGCAGAGCTCTGGGAAGTGCGCTGCGCACGCATTCTGGGATTTGTAGTCCCCGTCACGCCCACCTTCCTAGCTGGTTTTAGCCACACCCCAGTCTCTCCCCTCAGGTCTTCAGGAGAAAGAGGTAACCTACAATCTGGAGTCAGGATTATGTGTGTGTTTCTCGTGCTTGAAAATGGAATTTGTCACGCTATAGGAAATTCCCTTCTGGTTTTTGGGAAAGTAGAGTTTATCCGCAGAAAGAAAATAGAAGGATGGGCCAGGTGTGGTGGTACATGCCTGTAATCCCAGCACTCGGGAGGCTGAGGCAGGAGGATCGGTGTGAGTTCGAGAC
>PVJA010019646.1:0-38080 GCA_004027025.1 Myocastor coypus | reverse complement strand
CCTCCTCCTCCCTCCTCCTCCCTCCTCCTTCCTCCTTCCTCCTCCTCTTCTTCCTCCTCCTCCCCTTCTTCTTCCTCCTCCTTCTCCTTGTCTTCCTCCTCCTTCCTCCTCCTCTTCTTCCTCTTCCTCTTCCTTTTCTGCTTCCACTTCTTCTTTTTCCTTCTTTCTTCTTCATTTTACCACAAGGTCTACAGGCCCTCACTACACAAATCTGACTTGTTAGTGATCCTCCTGTTTTTTGTCAGCCTCCCAAGTGCTGGGATTACAGAAACAGATTTCTAATAGAGACAGTTGGACCAACTGAAGGAAGAAGACAGAGAATCCCCAGCTGACCTGGGCTGCTTCAGGAACAGGGGTGAGAAGGCTGCTGGGGGAACAAGCTACACAAATGCATCTGCTTGTAACTTGTCCTTTCTCCTCACAGAAAAACAATACAGCTGTACACATTAAAAAATACACCTTTAATGGGGCTGGGGAGATAGCTACATAGAGTGCAAGGTCGTGAGTTTGAATCCTGGCTCCGCAAAAAACAAAACAAAACAAAACAAAACACCCATGCCCAAAGCATATTAATTTCATTGGTTACATGGGCCCTGGACTAGACTCACATGTAATAAAGTTAGTTATCATTACATTAAACAGCTGAAGAATTTCTTCTTAGTGTATACTTCTGTGAGATTTTTCACTGTCATGACCCATGGAAGTTATTTTATTAGAATTTAAACTTTGAAATCTTTGAGATAATGTGCATTAGCCAAAAAACAATAAGACTAGTAACTTGTTTCTGTTTTCTTTTTTAAGCCTCCCATTTCTACAAAGTCATTGTTTTCTTTTTTTTTTTTTTTTTCCTCCAGGAATTGTGAGGGGCAGAATATTCGATACAAGACATGCAGCCATCATGTAAGTCCAGAATAACATGATATAACCCAATAAGGTCATGTTTTAAGTAAAATATTATAATAAGCACTATAAAACTAGTAGTTTTTTGTGACTCTTGACCACTTGTTTAGTTTACAGCTGCTTTTGCATATCTAGTACCATCCATTTATTCTAGCTTTTTCACCATTTAATGATTTCTGAATCATAGAAACTATGCATAATACCACAAACTCCTGCAGACTTCCCCATGCTTTTTGGTTCAACATCTCGTGTGAAATCCACAAGGTCTCTGAGATGTAGGTAGGCAGATGTGCTTATTTCTCTTATGCAAACCAAGAAACTGGGGCAGAGGAGGGCAGAAAGTACTTTCCAGTCCTATCAGAAGAATACAAAGCATTTGGGCTTGAGCAGTCTAGTGCTGCTTCCGCCACCTCAGACCGCCTGTCTTTCCCACTGCAGAATGTGTTCAGGGGGCTCATCGGAAGATCATGCAGAATGAAGGAGTTACACAAACCTCACCCTTATTTCCCGTCAGTTACCACTAAAATGAATGAGAACATTTTTCTTTGCACATGTAATACTACATAAACTGAAGGTTACAATTTTCTTTCACACTCACAGCATTTCCCATGTTCCTGCTGCTGATGCATATCCAAATTGCAATGATACGAATTAAAAGGAAATGAGACACTGGAGAATTCATCTGATGGGATTTAGTTGTTCCCTTGGACAGGAGTTTGTTAAGGTCTCCAGCTCTGTTGGAAGATGAAATAATGCTGCAGACAGCAGTAACTAAAGCCTGGTAGCTTTGAATAACATGATTGCTGATGTAATTGGAGGGACAGTACACTCTAAGAGACCATCATGGATACTCCAAGCCCTGAAACAGCAGGATAGAGCTCAATATCCATAGTTAGCAAGGGACAAAGATCAGGGAAGTGCAGGGAATGTCCTCTTCCTGTGCCCTGTGTGTCCTGCCACAGCCCCCAGAAGTTCCTCTGCTTAGGACAGATGTCACAGCTGCATTTCAGAATCCCAACACTACAGCACAGGATGCTACCTGTGATGGACTCCAGACATGAATGGGAAAGTCAGATGAGCTATTGTGTGAAGCCTGGATGTGCGGGGTGCATAGTTGAAGTCCTTGCTGTGCAGGGGGATGGTACCTCAAGAGGCAGGAGTGAGAGGCTCGACCACATTGCTGTCTCCAAGAGTCACTGTGGTCCAGTGGCTCTCTCAGGCCCATTCTTTTGGGGGGAGATGGGGCTTTCAGCTTGGAGCTGAAAGATAAGGAACAGGCATGCCTGTGTGCAGGTACCTAGCTCCCACAAGCCTGTTCTACCTAGACAGAAGCATCAGTCAGCACTCACCCTAGATCCTTAGAGCTGGAGCCTGAGCCTGTGGCCCTAGAGAAGGATGACCCTTATCTCAAGGCTAGCAGAGCAGTGGCAGTCTCCAAGAGAAGTCATGCATGCCTGCCAGGAGATGTTATACCTGAATTCAGTAATGGTGCATGTTTTCTCATGCCAGGGTTTTTAGGATTAATGGCAATCCTAGTAGAGGCAAAAGGGGGAAACAGTACTTTTGATTAAGCATTGTATCACAATTTGGTAAGAATGTGTCTGTGATATGTCCATATTTATTATGAGCACAGTTAGCTCTGCACTGTAGGCTCTCTGGGTTCCCTACGGCTTTCTAGAAAAGGTGACAGTTGATGTGGCCTCTGAAGGATCTGTAAAGGCCCTAGGTTGGCCTCAGCTCTTACAGCTTTCCACTATTTTTCTTGCAAGTGTTTTTCCTTGCCATTGTTGTTGCTCCTGCTCTGGGCAAGGTCTCCGGATCTTCAGGCCACTTTAAAGTCACTCTGGTCCTCCTGAAGCTTTATTTCATCAGCTTTCTGATTTAAGTTTTGGATCATAATTGTATTCCTTTAATTGCAGGCCAACTATTAACCTACTACCCTCACAATGACATAAGTACCTCCTGAAGTGTCCCCTATTCTGTCACTGCTCTATTTGCATCCTCAGTGCTTCTCAGTCCCCTACTTCCATTCAGGACCCTTGAGACACTGGTTGGATATACAAGGGTTAGTAAAATAAAAACAGTGAACATTCATTACAGTGCAAGACACACTGCCATGAATCGGGCTCAAATCTTTCCCCCTCTCCTTGAACACATGTATCCCATCATCCTTGCTACTTTCTGAAGCATCTTTGGAAGTCCTCTTTCTTGAGTGCCTTTAGTTGCGCTGATTGGGGAAGACTCAGAAGTCTCATGTCGCTAGATCTAATGAGTAAGTTGGATGAGGACACACTGTCATATTTTTACCAGCCACTCTTTTTGCGGATGGCAGCTGGCACCAGCATCCATGTTTTTGATAACAGCTTGTAGACATGTTCATGAAAGAGGACTTCCAGAATTGCTTTAGAAAATGCCAAGAAGAATGTGATAAGTGTGTTGGAAGCTAGGAGAAATACTTACACAGGATTAATGACAATGTGTCTTCCATTGTGATCCCTTTTTAAAACATTTTCAATCACACCTTGAATCTCTTCTTCATCGCAGAACTCTCATGCTTGCTGGACAGTGCAGTGCAAGGTCCCTTGAAGATACTAAATTTATTTCTTTTTTGGTCATTCTATTTTCCCTGTCTTGGTGAAGTCCTCTTTACTTCTCAGTATCCTTTAAATCCATCCAAGGTTTCACATTTCCACTGTGCTTTACTTATTACCTCAGGCTCATAATTCGCCCTTATGCTAGAAATTTTTATATGATTTGTTATATACAAAATGAACATAAAATTTGACTTAGATTACCACTTGGATATAAAGATAATGTGAAATTTTAAAGTTTTCTTATAGATTTTTTTTCTGAGTCCCTACTTAAGGGTTATCTGGGAAAGAAGTTAAATATCTAATCCAAATTAAAGCTTATTAATTATACAATTCTAGCACAAAGTTTCTTACGTAAAGCTTTGCCTTTCTTGCATGAACATACTCAGGTTATTAGGCAGTCTTGCTATCTTGGCTTCTCTCCTCAAATTGTTCATGTGATGTAGACATTCACATGGTCTTGGGAGGGGAAGGAGACCCTTATTTTCAGGACCGTCTGTGGGTCGGTGGTAGATGTCAGCTGTTCACCCGGGTAGCCACTTTTTCCTTCTCTTCCTTCCTGTTTTCTCTTTCCCTTCCTGTTTTTTTCTCGACTTTCTTCTCCTTTCTCCCCTTCCCTTTCTTCCTTCTGTTATTCTCCCTCCTCCTCCTTCTCCGTCTCTTCCTTTGTTGTACTTCCCAGTCTGACTACTCCCTCTAAACTAAACATATTTCTAGTTTAGATATATTAATGACCTCTATCAGCCCACAGCCAATTGTTACTGATCTAGACTCTGTTCATTCTTCATTAGCTTTATCTCATCAGCTTTCTGATTTAAGTTTTGAATAATAATTGCACTCCTTTAATTGCTGTCCAACTATAAACCTACGTACCCCCACAATGACACATAGTTTGACCCTGTCTCATGCCTATAGAAGCTACCTCTCCAAGTGGAGAGCAAGCCCACTGAGTGATGGTGTTGGATTATTTTCTTTTCTGTTCTCTGCAGGTGTGACTTAGAGCAAAACTTGTAAAGCACATGCAGTAAGTGTTGCCTTGAACTGAACTGTTTCAAAGAAATACCTCTCAAGGAAGGGAGAACAGAGAATGTTGGTTTTTCATGTTTCTTAAATGTTGAGTAGATTGTTTAAGGCACAGAATCACCAGATTGCCTTTGGTAGGCAAGTGGCCCTGATGAGTCCAGTAGAGCAGGTATATTAATGGTACTGGAAGAATGGAAGATAGAGAGAATCATTCATTGTACCTGTCCCCCCACCCCAATTACTAGAACATGGTATCATGTAATGGAATGCTGGTTAATTTGGGAATCTGCCTTAACCCTGTCATATCACTTTATAGGCCACCATTTCCTTCACTTACAAAAGAACAACAATGATAATCTTGACCTACCCAGCTCCGTAGTGGAGAGAAGAGAATATTAGTAATAGTTTCTAGCAGACTCCAAAGCATGATCCTGATAAAAGACTGCATTAATCAGGGATCACCAGTAGCTACAAACAGAGAAACCTACATAAATGAGCTCAAGAAAAATGGGATCCACTGAGTGGATATGTGGGTAGGTAGTGTAATTTAGCATTAACAGGCCTGAGGAACTGGGCCCAGGAATCAGAAAGGAACACAAGTTCTGTACTCCTCTTATGAAAATGTACAGTTCCCTCTCTGTCCTTCTTTGTTTCCTAACTCATTTTTCTCTGCTGTACTCTTCCTTCCCCAGCACGCGATCCCCAGATGACATGGTCAGCCTTGCCTTGACTGATTGAGCTCTCAGTTCTGGCTCTTTTACTGCAAATTCTGAATTCTCAGAAAAGGTGGTGCTGGTGTGAGCCACATGTTTGTCCTTGGTAATCCCAGTGCCCATGGAGCACAGACGTGGTCACCCTTTGGGCAGGGACTAATCTAGGATAGTGAACTTGCTGTCTTCCATTCATTAACTGTCAACAGGTTTTTGAAAATTGATTGGTGTGTGAAATATAAGGCAGTCCAGAGTCAAGCAGCCAGCACATTTGGTCCAGGCAGCCAGCCTCATGCAGGGGAGCCCCACACCTGGCTCCCTGCACAGTTCCCTTTGGCTTCAGAGTGAGATGCACAGAAAACTGGCCATGGTTAGAGGGACAGGAGGTGAGGCCATCTTATCACTGATCTTTCCTGAGGCCTTCTGAGAGAAAACTCATCCAATTTCAGGCTTCTTCAGTTTGACTTGCTTGGTTAAGATTTAATCTGGCTAAGGCAACAAGAATGTGGATATAATATAGGATTTATTTTGGAATGTTTCACAGCGAAATAATAAAACTAATCCCAGTTGGTAGCTTTTTAATTATATTCTATTTATTTATTTGTTTATTTATTTATTTATTTTACGAAAATCTGGGGCATTTTATAAGGGCCAGAAGGATCCACACGGTGTGTGGTGGTGAAGGGGCTGTCAACTTGGGTGGGACACACCCGGCTGAATTGAGTCAGCCTGGCTCTCAGCATGGAAAACCTACTTGAAGAACAATTGTCCAAAGGCGTAAAAAGGGAACAGGAGGGAAGGAGTTCAGCTGATTTTCCTTGAAAGAGCTTTGTGGTGGCAGGGTTTCCTGGGAGGCACTTTGGCTGCTTTCTTTAGGGGAGCTTGGTCTTTGACTTCACTTTAGGTATTGTCTCCTGGCTTTTGCCACAGATTCTTCAGCTTCCAGGGCCAAGCCTTTGTCCTCTGGCCCAATCCCTTCCATGTTCAGTCATGGGTCCTTTGGCCTTCGTTGGGTCCTTTGGCCTCAGTATAACGAATTCATATGGGACATTGGACAATGGGCTCCGGACCTTTACCTGAAGCATTAGGTCCCTAGCACATGGGCCTGTTGTGCTCTTCTCCATTTGACTCTGTGGGAGGCCACTGTATCAGGTAAACTTCTGTGTCCTGTTTTAAACCTGGTTCAGAGCATGTGCAGTCTTCCAGGCACTTTGCGCCAGACCTCAAGCTCTTATAATCGCTGACAAGTACACAGTAAAACATAAAAGTCAAGGGGAGCTAGTTCTGTGGCACAAGTGCCTGCCTGGAAAGTGTGAGGTTGTGAGTTCAAACCCAAGTCCCACCAAAAACAAACAAACAAATGAAAAAAAAAAAAATATATATATATATATATATATATATATATAGAGAGAGAGAGAGAGAGAGAGAGAGAGAGAAGTAAAAAGGAGAAATGACAAGTATGTCTGAAAATTATTAGTAACTTCTTCTGGAGAAAAAAGTAGAGCCGGATTTCTTCCTCACACCATTCATCTGAATAAATTTCAGATAAAAGAAAGAGTTAAATATAATTGTCTATCTAAAAAAGAACAAGAAAAACACATTTAGATATATTTTCTATCTATGAAGTGGAAAGAAAGTTATTTCTAGACCATTAAAAAAAATAAACCAGGGCTGGCAAGATACCTCAGTGGACTAAGTGCCTGCTTAGACAAGTACAGGGACCAGGGTTCAATCCCTGGCACCATGTGCTGCTTCAGCTCCATACCCAGGTGCACTGAGCTGACCACCCAGAGCTGGTGTGGTGGTGCACACCCGTAAGCCTAGCAAATGAGAGGCTGAAAATGAGAGGATCACTGAATATGGGCTTGGTAGAGAGACCCTGTACATAAAAAATAAAAAATTAAAATTAAAATTAAAAAGAAATAAACCAAAAAGAGAAATGTTAGTAGTCCTGACTACATAAAAGTTCAAAACTTCTTCACAAAGTGCTAAAAGTAAAATATAAGTCAGCAAATATTCCCAACACTAATTTCAAAATCTACTAACTTATTATGCAGTTCAAAAGTTTTCTTCTTATTATTGCTATTTTGTATTTAGTAGAGTCTACAGGGTCTCACTACACAGGTCAGACTCATAGTGATCCTCCTGTTTTCAACCTCCCAAGTGCTGGGCTTATAAGTGTGTGCCACCACACCCATGTCTCTTTTGCCATCTCAGCATGCCTGGGGGTGGGGCCAGCATGGCATGCCAGGGATTGGACCCAGTCCCTGTGTCTGCCTAAGAGGGTGCTTTAATTGGCTGAGCTATTTGGCTGGCCCTGGTTAATAGTCTTTACATGCTAAAAAATAATAAAAAGACAAACATTGCAAAGGATAAACTAAGAAAGGGCATGAAACAAGAATGTTTTTTGAGTAATTGGTACATAAAGTAAATATACTTAAAAGATATTAAATTTAAATAATAAAAAAGAAAAATATAAGTGAAAGCAACAAAGGGTCAAGGATATAGCTCAGCAGTATAAGCATCTATCTGGCAAGTATAAGGTCCTGAGTTTAACCCTTTGTGTGTGTGTGTGTGTGTGTTGAGAGAGAGAGAGAGAGAGCAATGAAATTCTGTTTTTTACTTCTCTTTGGAAAAAGGTTAGAAAGTTATAATACTCAAACTGGAAATCAGTATTGAAAAAAGGCAACTTATGTAAGTTGTTGATAATGTCCTTCTGGAAAGTAATTTGCAATATTTTGAGTAGTCCTTAAATCAAACATATACTTTGACTCAAAAATTTTATTTGTGGAAACTAGTACAAAAGATTTAGGCATCCTTTTTTCTTATTCTTGTTTTCTAGTAGAAAGCATTTCTCAAAGTTCTTACAATGTCTTTTACTGTCAGAATAAGAACAACTTAAGTAATGTGTTGTCACTTACTGTATCTGTTCTTCGTTTGCTCTTCTATTTCTAGCTGATTGAGGTGCTCCAGGAGAGTATTTATTTGTTCCCATTCTGTTTTCTTAATGTGTGAGTTCAGAGCTATAAATTTCCCTCTAAGAACTGCTTTCATTGTGTCCCATAAATTCCGGTAGGTTGTGTTTGAATTTTCATTAAATTCAAGATATTGTTTAATTTCTTGTTTAATTTCACCTGTAACCCACTGGTTGTTGAGAAGAGTGTTGTTTAATTTCCATGTATTTCTGGGATTCATGTGGTTTCTTTGGTCATTTATTTCCAATTTCATTGCACTGTGGTCAGATAATATGCATGGGATAATTTCTGTTTTCTTGCATCTACTTAAGCATGATCTATGTACTAATATGTGGTCTATTTTAGAAAATGTCCCATGCGCAGCTGAAAAAAATGTGTATTCTGAAGTGGTTGGGTGGAACACTCTATGTATGTCCACTAATTCCAGTTGTTTCAAGTTCTGGTTCAGCTCTGCTACTTCTTTGCTAAGGTTTTGTCTGCTTGACCTGTCTTTTTCGGATAAGGGGGTGTTGAGGTCTCCTGTTAAGATTGTGTTATTGGAGATTAGATTTTTCATGTCCGTTAAGGTTATATAATGTATCTGTTCTTTTATTAGTAAATTGGTAACGAAAAATAGATTTTTGATGAGTGAACTTTTCTTGGTTACCCAGCATGGTGCCTTAGAAATGTCTGTAGGATGAAGTCAGCAATTTAGATACAAGATCCCAGAGTCATGAATACTTACATAGGCTGTAAGTAGGAGGATGCCTGAGGATATTTACTGGATCTACTTGCTCTTGCTGTGTGCTGCCCACCCTACAGGCAGCGGAAGGCAGGCCAAGTGTTAGCTGCAAACACCTGTGGGTGGACCTGATGAGGGGGACAAAGCAGATGATTTCATCAATGACAAGCATGTAGGCATGCGTTCTCCCAAAGCAAGCAGTTTAGGGCTGGTTAATTAGATGCAAATAACCCTTTCCAATGAAATAGCTCCTGAAGTGATGGCCAATAATTTATATGACTACAAAGAGCTTGAGTTCCCTGGAAAATGACAGGGATATAGTTTCCTTCATAAAGGAGGAGACAACAGAATGGAATATATTTAAAATTTATGTGAAGTTGGTTAAAACAGGGCAAAATTTGATGCATAAATACTAGAATCTTTACATTTCTGGGAATAAAACACTTAAGTGGAAGAGTGATCAGAGAAAACAAGATGATTCATGGTACAGATCATTATTGCAGAAAGCTTAGGGAAATTCCACAGCTCTAGATTCTGTGACTGCTTTTATAAAAGAGAAATGGCGAGGGAATGGTGGGATTCCAGGAGGGACCTTGGTTCCCTGAGATTCTGGTATCACCATTCAGGCTTCCCGTGGGGGTGATGTGTCAAAGGATGATGTCCCTTTTCCTCTACTTCTAGGATTGTCCTCCAGATGCAGAAGACTTCAGAGCCCAGCAGTGCTCAGCCTACAACGATGTCCAGTATCAGGGGCGTTATTATGAATGGCTACCACAATACAACGATCCCACTGCCCCATGTGCACTCAAGTGCCACGCACGAGGGCAGAACTTGGTAGTGGAGCTGGCACCCAAAGTGCTGGATGGAACTCGCTGCAATGCCGACTCCCTGGACATGTGTATCAGTGGCGTCTGCCAGGTGAGCCAGACCTGCCTTTGGGGTCCTAGCTTCTGGAATGCACCATGCCCATGCTCAACAGAGGGAACCTTTTGTCCCTGTACTTTTGAGCATGCATGTGAAAGTGTTGTTTTTGACTGCTATAGTGTAAAAATATTTAAGAGAACATGTTAGCCTTTAAATCATGTTTACAGTGGTTCTCCAGGGTGAACATGTATCAGAACCTCAGGAGGACTCATGGTAACTAGAGTACTGTGTCCACCGCCATAGTTTCCAGTGTAGCAAGAACTTGCACTCTGAGAAGTCCCTAGAGATACTAATGGTACTGTTCAGAGGACCACACTTCGAAAACCATTGCTTTAGAAGGGTAATGCTGATATGTTTTCTAGATTTTCTTAGTAAAACTAATAAGTTCTGTGTTAGTTAGCTTTTCATTGCTGTGACTAAATACTTGAGGAATACAACTTAAAAGAGGAAAGGTTTATTTTCCTCAATAGTTTTAGAGATCATGATCCATGGACCACTGATTCTGTTGTTTTTAGGTCTGTGGAAACAAAGGTCATAGTGAAAGGGTATAACAAGGGGAGGTGTGTACTTATGTTGCTTGGAAAAGAGAAAAATAGGGAAAAAACTCAAAGAGAGGAGCAGGGGAGCAGGTGTTCCCCCTAAGGTCACAGTGCACGAACCACTCCTTCCAGCTTGGACTCTTCTCCTGCTTCCATTATCCTTCCATAGTGATGCCAAATTATGATCTTATCAGTGGGTTAACTCATTGATGAAGCCTGTGGCCCTCGTGACTCAGTCACCTTCCAAAAGCCTGTCCTCTAAACATGAGCTTTTGGGGAGAACACTTTAGATTTAAACTATATGTGTTTGGGCTTGGGGATTAGTGCCTGACTTAATTGAGTGCATTCTAGAAGGTTTCTCAGAGTGGGTTTTAAAGAACTGTGGTAGTGTTGAATGTGACTGAGACATAAATATCAGAGGCTCATGATGAATGTGAGAGTTTGGGGTCCTGCTGCTGAGACAGTGTGGGCGTTTCAAAGAAAGGACCAAATTCCACCCATTCTTCCGATCTCTGACCCTGTTTTTTTTGTTTTTTTTTTTTTTTAAATAATGAGTGGATAATATTCATCTGCTTTCTATGTTTATAACAAGAATTGCAACAAAGCAAGCAACCAACCAAACTCAGACGTTATCAGCAGACTCAAAGGTCAACTTTGATCTCTGATCTTAAGCCCGCTTTGTCTTTGCTATTCATTTGGAAAATGGCCTTCATTCATTCACTCCACAACTTTTCCTCATTCTTTTTTTTTTTTTTTTTTCCAGAACTGGGGATTGAACTCAGGCCCCTGCACTTGCTAGGGAAGCGCTTATTCAAATATTGTCCTTTTACTTCCTGACCATATATACCTAGGGATGGAACCATTGTGTATCCTGCAACAATTCTCTGTTTAGCTTTTTCTTTGGACCAGGAATCAAACTCAGGACCTTGCACTTGCCAGGCAGATGCTTATGACTCTGAGCCATCTCCCCAGCCCCTTTTCCTCATCTTTGACCCTTCCCTCTCAGTCTACCACCACCATTGCCAGATCCTATCCATTTCCATCCAAAAGAAAGTCTTAATCTGCCGCATCTTTCCATTTTACTGACTTTTCTCCTACTCTAAGCCCCCATTAGCGCTAATGTGTACTAATAGCCTCTTGTTGTTTTTCCCCATTTCCATCATTGTTTTCTCAAATAGACTCTCCACACAAAAGCCAGTGGTTGTCTTAAACTTTACATCAGAACTTGCCATTCTTCTGCCCTCCCAAACCCAGGAGCTGCCACTGCATTAACATTGAGATCCAGGACTGCCTTTCCAGGCTCTTCATGTAATCTCCTTTCCCCACGTTCTTTTATTAGACTTAACTTTTGAGAACCCTTTTAGATTGACAGCAAAATTTAATAGAAGTTAAAGATTTCCCACATGCCCTCTTGCCCATGCATACACCCAGCACCTCTACTGCCAGCACTGCCAGCATTTCTCATCAAAATAATACAACTGTTACAGTTGATGAACCTATGTCAATATGTCATTGCCCAAACTCCACAGTTGCTATTGGGATTTACTCTTGGGACAAAAATATAATGACACATATCAATCAATATACAGAATAGTTCCACCACTCTAAAACTCTATTGCACTTTCCCTTTTATCTACTATAACCTTTGATATCTACTAGTCTTCTTATTGACTCCGTGGTGTTTTCTTGTCTAGAATGTCACTTGGTTGGAATCATACTGAAGTAGTCTGTTTCAGTTGGGTTTTTTCACTTAATGATGTGCATTTCAGTTTCCCCTGCATCTTTCTGCATGTTGTCAACCAATGTTTCATGTGCTGTTTTTGTGCTGATAGATTATTGACACTTTAAATTTTATTTATTTATTTTTTTCTTGTTTCAGAACCTTTGTTTATTCGCTCATTTTTATGGCCGGCTCAGCCCACCCCGAGGGCAGGGCTGGCACAGCATGTGGTGCTGGGGATCGAACCGTGGTCCCTGAAGCCACCCAAGCTTCCCCAAGCAGGCGCTTTAGACCACTGAGCCATCCCGCTGGGCACCTGACACTTTAGATTAAGTCTTGAAGTTATGTACTATCAGTCCTCCAGCTTCATGTTCCTTCTGTATAGTGTGAACTACTCTGAGATTTTACCCAGTATAAGCCATAGAAATAGTCTACCAATAACCAGAAAATGACTGGGATCGGACTGGGAAGAAACGGCATCTTGGCAATATCGAGTCTTCCTATGGAAATGAAACGCTTCCGTTTCTTTGCTTCTTTGATTTTTTCATCAGAGTTTTGTAGTTTTTCACACATAATCTTATGCATATTTTTGTTAGATTTGCACCTACATATTTCCTTTATCAAGTGCTACTGTAAATCTGATTCTGTTTTTAATTTCAAATTTCACTTTTCTTTGCCAGTATATCAAGAAGTTAGCAGCTTTTGCATAGTAATCTTGTGTCCAGCAACCTTCCTGTTCTCACTTACTATGTAGGCCCAGGAGGCTGTGCTGTTTTTTTTTTTTTTTTTTTTAATTTTATTTATTTATTTTTTCTTGTTTCAGAACATTTGTTTATTCACTCATTTTTTATGGCTGGCTCAGCCTGCCCTGATGGCAGGGCTGGCGCAGCATGTGGTGCCGGGGATCGAACCGCGGTCCCTGAAGCTGCCCAAGCTTTCCCAAGCAGGCGCTTTAGACCACTGAGCCATCCCGCCGGGCCCCATGTGCTGTTTTCTATGTTGTCATTTATTTCAGATTTTCCACACAGTCAACCATATCATCTGTAAGCAGAGGCAGCTTTATTTCTTTCTTCCCAACCCTCATGTAACTTTTCTTGTTTTATTGTGGTAGTTGTAACATCCAAGATAATGTTACAAGCAATAATCCAAGGGAACACCTGTGCCTGGTTTCATCAGGAATGTGCCTAGTTTTACAGTATTAAGTTGATGACCTTAAGAATAAACTTGTGTAAGTATTCATCATCAAGTTGAGGATTTTCTGCGCTGTTCCTTATTTGCTGAAAGTTCTTATCCTGAGTGTGTATTGGATTTTGTCAGATGCTTTATCTGTGTCTTTGATATGATCATGTGATATATTTTCTTCTTTGTTTGATGGAACTAACTGGTGTTCGAATGTTAAGCCAGCTTTGCATACCTGAGATAAGTTACATCAGTTTGTGGCATATAATTCTCTGTATTCATTGTTGGATTTGATTTACTAATGTTTTGTTGAGAATTTTTGCATTTGTGTTCATGGAAGGAAGATAAAGCATTTCCTTTGCTTCTATTTTCTGAAAGAGATGACAAAGAATTGGTATAATTTATCTCTGAAATGTTTGGTTGAATATAACAGGGAACCTTTTAGTTTTGGGTGACCCTTAATTATCGATTAAGTACATTTATTGGGTATAGGGTTACTCACATTCTCTCTTCTTGTGGTAGTTTAGGCAGATTTCCTCTTTCTTGAGGCAATCAGATTTGTGGTTGTAGGGTGGATCATAAGATTCCTTTATTATTCATTTAATGTCCATAGGATCTGATCTGTATTAAAGTCTCCACATTCATTTAGTATATTACTATTTTATTTCTCCTTCATTCTTCTATTAGTAACCCCCCAGGAGGCTGACTAATAGACTAGCAACTTTATTCATCTTTTTTAAAACCAACTTTTGGTTTCATAATTTTTTTTTATTGATCTTGATTTTCACTTTTATTGAATTTTCAGCTCTAACTTTTAGTATTTATTCTCTTGCACTTACTTTGGATATAATTTCCTCTTCTGCTGTCCAGTGTGAAAACTTAAATTATTGATTTGAGATCTTTGTGTTACCGATTTCTACTTTAATCCCATCCTAGTCTCATAGGATCCTCATCTTCCTCATCTCTTCCTCATCTCCTGGTGTCAGCTTACTTTCCCCTTCCTTTAGTGGCCTCTTGGGCCTACTTCACCTGAGTTGATTCTTCTGGTTCTGTTACAGTACTGTTTTGTTGCATTTATAACTATACCTCTCTATCTATCTATCTGTCTGTCTGTCTGTCTGTCTGTCTGTCTGTCTGTCTATCTATCTATCCATCTATCTGGTCTGTGATTATTTGTGACAGTCTTCTATCCCAGAGTGTAAGTTTGATGGGAGGAGTCTGATGTGTGGGCTTACCTTGAAAGGTACTGTGATTGAAAAGGATGCAGAAATTGTTCAGACTCCTTCCTCACTTCTCTGTCCAACACCAGTCCTGCACTGTCCAGCTCAGCTTGTCGTTTCTCTAGGAAAGCTCACAGGTTCCTTCACAGCATTCCTTTTTTTTTTTTTTTTTTTTTTGTCTTTTGGAGACAGGGTCTCGCTATGCAGTTGAGGCTGGCCTTGAGCTCACTTTTGTAGCCCAGGCTGGTCTCGAACTCGCACCGATCCTCCTGCCTCAGCCTCCCGAGTGCTGGGATTACAGGCGTGAGCCACCACGCCCGGCCTATCACAGCATTCCTCTAGCACGCTCCAGTAAGTAAGCTCACTCATTTTTCCTAAGTCTGTGAGTTCTTATAACTGTTCTTTCTGATCATTTGGTTGACCCCACAACTCTCTTTGAAGTCATAGAGTAGTCATGTAGTGTACTTGCCTATTTCTTCTTTCTATCCAGATCTCTTTTGCCCTTACCTTTTACTCTTTCACTCTCACTGTCATCTTTTCACCACAGGATAGACCTGCCAGCCTCCCTTAGCTTGTCCTCATCACTTCCCTTTTACCACATCATCTGATACTTTCTACCAGTTAGTCTTCCTAAAGGTTAAAACTAATTGATTCATTCTTCTGTTTCTCTTTATTGTTCTAATTTATTATTGGCATTGTCTAACTGATCGTAATCCTCAATAGTAAGTTTGTTTTTTGTTTTGTTTTGGTTTTCACATTATTGATAATTCACATATATTGTTTTATAATTAAAATGTCTTTGTTATTATAAGCGAGGTAATCTGGACACAAGAGCAGTCTGGATGAGATATATTTTGATTCTGAAGTCTTGAAAAGTTGGTTGGAAGTTAGATAAATCAAAGTGAGGACCAGGTGTGGTGATGCACATCTATAATTCCAGCATTTGAGAGGCTGAGGCAGGAGGGTTATTTTGAGTTCCAGACCAGCTGGGACTACAAAGTGAGATGAAGCCCAGCCTGAGCTGCATAGCAAGATCCTGTCTTGGAAAGAGAAAAAAAAAAAAAAAAAAAAAAAAAAAAAAAAAAAAAAAAAAAAAAAAAAAAAAAAAAAAAAAAAAAAAAAAAAAAAAAAAAAAAAAAAAAAAAAAAAAAAAAGTGCGGGAGGAGATCACATATAGAATAGGGAAGTAACAGCAGGGATGTTTAAGGGTCTTTGACTCATTTTATAGGGTTGAGGTGAAAAGCACACAGAATAGTGCTAGAAGATGAGGTTACAAGTTTTGGTGAAAATTATCATTAACATATGTTACAAGTTATGATAAGTAGACATAGAAAAAATTTGCAAGAAATAGTTTAGTTGAGCTTGTTTTCAGAAAGGTGACTTTACTGGCAATGTGGCAGGTTATTTGGAGTGGGGCAAATGTGGGCAAACAATGGAAAGTCAATTTTGGAATCTCCTGATTTTGTTAAAGGTAAGCTGGGGAAGGAAGACAAAAGGGAGGTACGTTTTAGAGATGAAAGAAGTAGATATGTTAGAGCTGAATATTTGCTTGGATGTGGGGAGTGAGAGAGAGCTTGGAATACATCCATTTGGAATACAGGGATTGGAATACATTTCTGGTACATTCATTAAGGATATACTGAGGCCACATCCACCAAGAGAGAAAACACTGGTGTCAGGAGAAAATTCTAGACTGGAAATATCTACCTGTGAGTTTTCATGTGGGTCAATCCAGTGCCCTTGTAACAAGTAACATCCCATCACCAAGGACAGATCCCTGACCCTTATTGCCGAAGGGGTGAGCACTGGAATTGATCCTGATGGGGCTGGATAAAATGACCTCTATACTATATGAACAAATGGGAGACAGAGGGAAGGGTGGGAAAATGGTGAAGGAATTACAAGTAGCGAATACCAGTAGAAAAAAAAGAGGGGTCAGGGGCAAAATATCCCCATTTCTTTTTGTCTCAAGGAGAGTCCCTGGTGACCTCAGCTTTAGCAACCATAGCAACATATTGCAAAAGGCCCTGGTGGATAGGAGCTGTGCTGCCATAATGACTGACCTCAGGCTGGTGACTGAACATAACACAAACCTATTCTTATAGTTCTGGAGACCATAACCCCCAAATCAAGGTATTATAAGGCTCATTCCTTCTGGGCTCTAAGGGAGTGCCCACTCCAGGCTTCTCTGGCCTCAAGTGGCCCTCTGCCAGCTGTGAGCTCCTACCCTGTGGACACATCGCTACAGCCTCTACCTCCATCATCCTCTCTTTCTCATCCATCTCTGTGTCTTCATTCTTTTCATTAGGAATCCTGTCACTGGATTTGGGTCTGGCCTGAGTGTAGGATGATTTCCTTTCAAGGTTCTTACTTAGTTATGTTTGCCAAAACATGGATCCCATTCAAAGGTTTAGGGTGGATGTGTTTTTTGCAGGGAGGAGGAGAAGAATAAAGTTTAGCCCACTATCATGGTGAGGAAAGAATGGGTGGAAACAAACAGGGAGATGAGTGTAAATGTATCTTTTGAAAAGTTTGAATTATCAGAATAGAGGAATGATAAAAAGCTACAGAGAATGTGAAGTCCAGGGAGGATCTGACTCTTGGATAAGAAACACTTAGGAAAATATCATAGCAGATGCAGCCTTTGGTACCAGAAGTATCTTTATATATAAAAAATAGAAATTTATGAATACAAAAGCAGGAGTGAAGCAAATATTAAGAATGAGATGAGAAAACATAACAAATGACTATAGATGTGGTGACTCACGTTTCTTTCTTTGAAGATTTCTTTCATGATATGGCAGGTTTTTCTTTATTAACACTCCTGAAGATTGAACCCAGAGCTTTGCACTAGCTACACCCCAAGCCCCTTTTAATTTTTCTATTTTGAGATAAGGTTTCACTAAGTGACCCAAATAAGTCTTGAACTTGCAGTTCTCCTGCCTCATTCTCCCAAGTGGGCCAGTGTTACCCAGAAGTTCTTCCTGTTTGAGCTCAGCTTCTACGCTCACTGAGTATAGTCTTTACTTCTCTGTACTTTCAGGAGTCCAGGCTGGGACAACTGGAGGGGGAGATGGGAACAGGAAAAGGTGGCTTTGAAATGTGAACTTTGTCAACTTCCTGATACACCACCAGTGAACAAGGATAAATGTGGCTCTGGTTGGATGAGCAGTTGACTGAGAGGTAGAAATACACAACTGATGAAATTCCTGGGGCAGTTAGAGGGTATGAGAGGAGAAGCCAGTGTTGGGCCATCTAGGGATACAAAAAAGGAGGCTTACCTCTTTGTTTGAGAGAGGTAGAATAAGTCAGTCTCAGGCCACTGACCAGCATGTATGAGGGTGGACAGGAAAGTGAAGCAACGTTTGATGGCCTCAATTTAGTGAGACAGAAAGCAAAATCATCTACTGAGAATAAGGACACAGGCTTTTGATGAGGAAGGAGCAATTTGAAGATGTTCTGAGGGTAGTGGGGGTGACAGAAGATAGCTAGAGAATAGTAGTTTGGGGAGCTGAAGAAAGTAGCAAGCCATTGCTTTTGCTCAGCTGGTACGTGAGGCTAGGTCATAGCTGTGCTCAGGACTGTGCAGACTTCAGATTTAGAGAGAGAGCTGCGCTGTAATCCCATTCTTGTAACTCGCCAGTAGAAGACCGGTTAACTGGCTGTTCCCTTAACATCTATGCATTTTGGCTCTTTTGCTGAGTAAGAAGATTTTCTTCTCAGTAGGTCCTGTTTTAAGTTCATTTTTTTGCAAACGAACTTCTAAGTGTCCAGCACAACAGCTATCCCAGAAGAGGGCTTCAGTCAGCTCTAGGAATGTTGCCCTGGTTCCCTTGTGTGTCCTGACCACCACCTTTGTCCCCTGATTGACAGTCTCAGTCCAGTTGCCTGGTTTTCTTCTGGAACTTTTGGGGTTTGAAGGGTCTTGCAGGATAAATTAGCCCATTTCGAATGAGTGCCTCCGGTCTCATTTCTGTGACTCCAATAGGATAAGCAAATTCTTTGGGCAGTAATGGGCAATAATACCTGGTGCTGTTGAAAGCTGAGTGCCTTTTTGGCCCAGGTATCTGAGTAGAAGGAATTGCATGTGTTTCATCAGAAGTGATTCATATCCTTCTTAGTTGAGTTCAGTATCTTGTGTTTGACAGGATAATGTTCACATAAATTCCCTTTCTTTGCCGTTGTGACCATGGACATTAGCAGCCATTAAAGAGAGAGGGTAAACTGTGTATTCCCTCTGCTGGCCTCAAGAGTGCTGATGTGAGCCCCGAGGAGTACTTGGCCCAGACTACAAACAAGGGCTGCAAATGTGCTTACATTTTGGTGGCTTAGATGAGTGTTCCACAGGGCCCTTGGGAGCAGCTTTCCATGAGCCTGAACCCCACAGGCAGCACGAGACAACTGTGCTCACCCAGTGAAATTCACTTCTGCCTCTGACTCCTAGCAGACCGGGTCTGTAGAGCAGGTTTGATTTATCAGCTGTGTTTGTTGAATTCCCTGACTGCTGAGCAGAGGAGGAAACCATTTTGACTCTGTAATGAAAATAATGACAAAGGGACCAGGGATCATCTAAGCACCTAATTCTGTTAGCTCATCACAACCTAATAAAACAGTAGTGCGGTCATCCTTGGTTTGTTTATAAGGAAGCTGGGTATTTCAAGATAGATATTTTCACAGGTCAGAGAGTAGCTTAGTCTGTTCAGGTTGCTGTAACAGATTGTCTGTTATAGTGACTAGGGAGCTTCAAAATAACAGAAATAGATTTCTCACCCTTCTGGAGGCTTGGAGGTCCTGACCAGAGCACTAGCAGGTTCAGTGTCTGGAGAAATCCTGCCTCCTGGCTCATGGGCGGCTGTGTCCTCCTGAGGGTAGGGAGAGGTCTAGGGCCTGCATTCCTTTCAGCAGTCTGCTCTCCCTCTAATCACTTCCTTGAAGTCTCACTTCCTATTAGAGTCACTTTGGAGGTTGGGACCTCAACAAGACCTTGAATTTTAGGAGGACCTGAACATTCAGTCACATACAGAGCTAGAAAACGATGGAGCTGGAATTTGAGCGAAAGAAACCTAATTCCAGAATCCATTTTTCTCACCCACTATGTAATACTTTTTTCTCTGGAAGTAGACACAGCTCTGGTAAAGACAGAATGGCAAGTGCATCATGCAGAGGCAGCTTAATATGGATTCAAACTTCAGGGTCTCCATGCCCTCAGGACAGTGCTCCAGTGTGGCCCTGGGAGTGGCAAGAACCAGAGAACACATGCTTGTTGTGCAGGGGGCAGAGAGATCTTACTATGTGGACAGCTTCAATTTTGTCTGTTTTTGTCAAAACAAGTCAGAAATCTAGATTTTAATGGAAAGCTTCCAATTCGTAGAATTACCTATGAATGACCATGATTCAGTTAACATACTGTACTCCGGCAAAGCTCAAGTCTCAGTGCCATAAAAACAATTGAAAGTTTATTTCTTCTTCATGCACGTTGCCTCATGTAGGTAAGCCATGGTCTCTGCTGGGTTTCGTTTTTCCAAATTAGTGGATGTTCTATGGATTGATGGGTTTCCTTTGAGGAGATTCATACATCCATATGATGTATTACAACACTTAGTTTGGTAATAACTGCAGTAGTGAGAAAGAGACCAAAGGGACCATGTATGGGATGATTTCTGTTTTCTTGTATATACTTAAGCATGACATATGGACTAGTATGGGATCTATTTTAGAAAATGTCCCATGTGCAGCTGAAAAAATGTGTATTCAGAAGTGGTTGGGTACAACACTCTGTATATGTCCACTAAGTCCAGTTGTTCCAAGTTCTGGTTCAGATCTACTACTTCGCTAATTTTTTGTCTGCTTGACATATCTTTTTGATATAAAGGAGTAGTAAGGTCTCCTGTTCAGAGTGTGGTGCTGGATATTAGATTTTTCATGTCCATTAGGATTTGCCTTATATAACTTGGTGCTCTCATGTTGGGTGCAGACATATTTATGAGTGTTACCTCTTTGTCTTGAATTTTTCCCCTAACCAATATGTAGTGGCTTCCTTTATTTTGTTTGATCCATCTTGGTTTGAATTTCAGACTGTCTACAAACAGGACTTCTACCCCTGCTTTTTGCTGAGGTGCTGGGGCATGTACTATTGTCTTCCATTCTTTGACTTTCAGCCTATGAATTTCTTTATGAGTTAGGTGTGTTTCTTATATACAGCATATTGTTGGATTTTCCTTTCTAATCCACTGTGCCAGTCTATTTCTTTTAACTGGAAAACAAAGTCCATTTACAATGATGGTTATAATTGAAATGTATTGACTTATGATCAACATTTTGTTTTACCTACTATTATTTACCTCTTTTTCTCCTGTATTTAATTGATTAACATATTTGGTGGGTTCTTTCTGTTCTCATTCATGGATATCGGGTCATTTTTGTCCCTCTCTAAAATATTTTTAGTCCTCTGTGTAGAGTTGGTTTTGACATCATGAAATTCTTTTCTTTTCTTTTTTTTTTTTTTTTGTTTTTTGTCATGGAAGTGTTTCACTTCTCCCTCATACTTGAAAGAGAATTTTGCATGGTATAGCAGTCTGGGCTGGAATTTGTTTTCATGGAGGACTTGAAGCACTCTGTTCCATGATCTTCTTGACTTCATGATTTGTGAAGAGATATCTGCTGTTATTCGGATGGGTTTTCCTTTAAATGTAATCTGTTTCTTTTCTCTAGTGGCTTTTAGTATATTATTCTTCTGCTGGATATCTGGGATCCTTGACTATTATATGTCAAGGTGTGTTTTTAGTTTGGTTGAAGTTATTTGGAATTATGTATGCCTCAGTTACCTGAATGCCAGATTACTTTCTCATATTTGGAAATTTTTCTGCTATTACTTCTGCCCATATTCTTTTTATATCATTTGTATTGACTTCTTTCTCATTGATGCCTGTTAGTCTCACATTATTCATCTTTGCATCATCTTGCAGATGCTGAATTATTTTTTCCTGTATCCCAGTTGTTTTTAAGAGATTGTTTCTTGCCTTCTCACTAGCAGCAACTATGTCTTCAAGATTTGAAACTCTATCTTTACTTTCATTCATACAGTGTTGCCAGTTTGTGATTCAGATTTTATTTTCCTATATATCTCTTTGAAGCTGCTTCATGTGATCTATTTCTTTCCTATATTGCTCATTCAAGGATTCGATCACTTTTCTATTCTCATCTAATTTTTTTTTACCAATGTCTTCTTTAGAAGCATTTATTAATTCTTTCATTATAGTTATCCTTTCTTTTTCTACTTGAGATTATTTCTGATCTAATTTCCTCTCTACCTTTCTGCAGTTTTTCCTTTAGATTCTGTTGATTCAGAGATTTCTTTTTTTACTTCAGAGGTTATTTCCAATCTTATTTTCTCTATATGCTTCTGCATTTGTTTCTTTACTTCAGATGCTATTATTTCAGAGAGTTCAGCTGTGTGATTCCTATTTTCTTCTATACTAGTGTCTCCTGCATTTGTTCTGAGTGGGTTCAGGGCCTGAGATTGTATCTTTCTCCTTTACTTTGTCATTTTGTATAGCACTGTCCTCTGACCTTTGGTGTAGAACTTTGGTGCAATTATGTCATTAGTGCCTACTGAAATTCAGGTCCAGATCTACCAAGTTTGATCTTGTCCAGATGTGCCTGGCTGGCTCTGGCTGCCGTGCTCAGCTTCTTCCTGTTGCAGCTCATGGAAGTGAACCCACTATGCTCCTCTGGCAAGATATTCAGCTCATGGATTAGCTGGTAGGGTCTGACCCCCAGCCTCTCTGCAGGGAATTTTGCTGCAGGGTTCCACAGCAGATGCTGGGTCTGGCATATGGATGTGGAAGTTCTGGTGCCGCGGATGTGCAGGCCAAGAATTTCTACCTAGGTGCATGTCAGTCCCAGAGCTTGGGCAGGGAAGAAGTTCTGGGGATGGTGCAGGTGGGGAGGCCAAGAGTTCCTACCTATACTCCCCAAAGGGACCACGTAAAGATCCTTAAAACTTCTCATAGAAATGACGCAGGTCCCATAGGCTCATATGTCAGTGACCAAAGAGGTCAGTGGCCACAGGTAGCACAGTGGGACTGGGAGGAGTGACTCTTCTGAGCAGAGAGGAGGCACTGCTGTTCATGAGCATCCCTGGTGGCTACCACAGCTCCATACGTGCTCATTTTTAAGACAAATGCTAGATTTGCCCTTGAGATGGAACTCAGTTTTAGGGTTTTCAAACAGAAGTCCATTTTAAAAAAAATGATCTGGTTCTTAAGGGATTAAATTTTATATATCTGGATAAAAATCAGATTTTGCTTAATTTGAATCAATGACACTTTAACATTATCTTCTTTTAATTGGTTAGTAAAGCATGTGCAGACACTATGAAATAATTCTTAGCTAAAATGACGATTTACAGATGAATAGTTACTCTGATGGGTACTGCTTCTGTGTTTAAAATATCTATGTTATCTCCTGTCTTGTAGCTTGCCTCATTAACTACACTGTAAGATAAGCATCTTGTCTGAGTAATTTATAGTCCATAGTGCTTGGAACTATAGAAAATGGTTATTTAATAGATGTTAATACATTTTATTGGTATTTCTCCAAGTAGTAGCCTATAAATCATTATAATTAATCATTATAATTGGATATTCTGATATCAGGAGATGTCATGGCAGTTGCAAACACTTCAGATAGTTTTTGAAAGCTGTTTAGTGTTGATTTTGGTGGAAGCCGAAATTCAGCTGTCCCTTAGCTCCAGGGACAGCTTTGGCTGATGTTCTATGAATCACAGGGCAACCCAGCCTTATTTCATTTTTCTGAGATGTTTTCACATGCTTTATTTGGCTATAAAATTTGGATGATTTTTTTTTATTTGGATGAATTTTAACTTAAAAAATTGTGAAGAAAACACAAGTGATTGGAGAAGAATTCAGTTGCCCAAGACTTTGCAAGGCTCTAAACATTTCCAAACAAGCCCATCCCTAGCTCCTAAATCCACACCCTTCCTGGATGTATGGATAGAAGGTGACTCTCACACTCATGAAATTTCAAGTGCTCAGGGACAGGGATGTGTGAGGGCAGAACTTGGCCCAGGATGAAAATTTCTTTCACTTCATGGTGGAATTATTCCCTGTGGAGAAGGTTGTGTGAACATAGTTACTCATGGGTCCAATCCCAGCTATGCAAGAGTGTTTCCAGGGTAATCACTCTTAAATTCTTCCACATGTACTTGTAAATATTCATACACTAGCCCCTGTAAGTGGGATTTTTGTTGTGAATCTGCTACTCCTAAAGGCGAGGAAGGTGTGATGTTGTGTTAAGAATCTGCTGTCCAATAGCCTGGGTTTAGAAACCATCACAGATGCCATACACTAGCGGTGTTGTGTTGCCAATTGTTTAATCACAGTGGCACTTAAATAGTGTCCTTACATATGAAATAAAGATAAAAGATAATCTCAGCACCTGTGTCACAGATTCTTGTGAAGGCTTGGGTGGAGTAACTTGTCACATGCATGGCATAGCTGCAGGCACGTGGCAAGGATTCAGCAAAGAAACAGCTACTATTATTTGTATTTTATTATTATCTTTATAAAAACATATAATTGGGGGAAAGGACCTCAGAATTCCCTGGATTTAGCTACTCACCCCATAACGTAATCCACTCTACAGGTTTCTTGCTAAGAAGCCTTTGACTTCTCAAGCTTTTTCATATGGGATTAAATATAGCCTAACCACGCAGCTTTCACCATTTGGAAAGGCACTGATCTAATATGGACCCTTCCATGCTCCTAGCCCCTGGAAATAACACTAAGTGTGGTCACTAATCTTCCTTGGAACTTTCCCCACCTTTCCTTCGAACTTTCCCTTCGCCTCTCTCCTTCCCTTCAACACCAAAGTTTTGGAAAAATGTGGTTTGAACTTGTGCCAGTTTTATTTTCTCTTCTGTACCTTGGGTGTAAACTGTGAGTCATCAGCAGCTCAAACTGAAGAAGAGGGGACAAAAGAGAGTAAGACAAGGGGCAGAAAGGGCTGGAAATGATCAAGACATGTTAATACATAAACCAGTTCCCCCAAACAAACATCAACATTCTGTATTACACACATGAGTTCATTAAAAGAAGATAAATTGCAACCATAAAAAGTAGTAGACCCTCTGAGAAGTGCAAAGTACATATTAATGTTGCTGTCTCTGTGGTACTGTTGAGGAAAAAATTAGTCTCCAAGGGCCTGAGCTCTTCAGCATCCCAAGTTTGAAAGACAAGGTAAGTCAGGGTTTGTAAATGGCTCGTCTGCTTCCAAGTTTACGGTCTTAAACATCACCTTGAGAGAAATAAAGTTGGATGAGTATGATGGCAGAGGTGGACTGTGTGGTCAGCTAATATCATTGGGCACACAGTATGCAAAAGGCCTATTTATGAAATCAAAAACAGTATTTTTCTTACAGAGATCTGGCCTATGCACACAGACTTGACAACATGCGAGTGAGTTAAAATAATAATATAAACTTCTATCTGAGACATCTCCCCAATTAATTTCTTCTTTTTTAAAGTTTTATTTTAAAGAGGAAAAAAACCCCACCCCAAAACAAATAATAAGAACAAAGCAACATAAACAGTAAAAGTGGTACAGAATTTCAAAACAGGAATAGAAAATTAACAATGGTTATTATGTTACAAACTGTTATCACTGCATTTGTTGCTCAGATTACCAGCTATAGGCATGTGAGATTGATGAAACAAACATTAACTCTTCCTAACTTCTCTTCAATGTTTGCCTCTAAATATATAGAAATCATGATATGGAGGTGGAGATACATAGTTATAAGTGCAGCTAATAAGAGGAGATATGAAGACACAGATTAGAGACATAAGGATGTATCGATGTAGAAATACAGATTTGTGAAAACACCATGGACTGATTCAGCATGGTGGCTACTTGGGGGACAAAATGGGACAAAGATAGGATGGGGAGTTAGGAGAGGGCAGGAAAGAGAAACAGAAAGAAATTACCTGTTATTAAATTATCTAAATTATGTTTCTTTCCAGCTATAGAAATATCTGAATAAAATACTAATTAAAAAGTATTAGGCCAGCGAGATAGCTTAGTGGGCTACTCACTTGCTTAGGCAAGCTCAGGGACTGGGATTTGATCCCCACCACCACATGCTGCACCAGCAGCCACACTGGGTATGGTGGCATGTGCCTGGAGTTCCAGTGCTGAGGAGGCCGGAAATAAGAGAATCACTATGAGTACAAGCTGCTTAGTGAAACCCTGTACCAAATACATATAAAAGGAAGGAAGGAAGGAAGGAAGGAAGGAAGGAAGGAAGGAAGAAAGAAAGAAAGAAAGAAAGAAAGAAAGAAAGAAAGAAAGAAAGAAAGAAAGAAAGAAAGAGAAGGTAAAGAGGGACAGCTCCAGTTCCTATAATTTGGGAAGCCTTGCCTAAGAATTATACAGAGGAAGGAGGTGGGGAGATAGCTCAGTGGTCTAAGCACTTGTCTGACAAGTGAAGGATCAGAGTTTGATCATTAGTACCACATACTGTGTCCCTATGTTGGCCACCAAAACTGGGCATGGTTATGCACCTGGGCGTGGTGGTGCACACCTGTAATTCCATTGTTGGGGCGGGCTGAGACAAGAGGATCACTATGAGTCCAAGCTGCATAGTAAGAACCTGTACCAAATAAATAAATAAAAGTTTAGAAAAAAAAAAAAAAAAAGAATTATACAGAGGAAGATGGTATAACATGAGATGTGCCTGTAATCTCAGCACTCTGGAGGCTGAAACAGGAAATAGCAAGTTCAAGCCCAATCTGGGCAATTTTGTTACTTATCAAGACACTGTCTCAAAAATAAAATGATAAAATATAAATAGGATAAAGTAGAAATTAAATAATACATACTAAGTAAAAATAAAAGGGCTGGGGACTGCTCCCTAGCCTGCGCCCCGTGCCCCTGACACCTCTCTTCCCGCAGGCCGTGGGCTGTGACCGGCAGCTGGGAAGCATAGCCAAGGAGGACAGCTGCGGAGTCTGTGCCGGCGACGGCTCCACCTGCAGGCTTGTCCGGGGACAGTCGAAGTCGCACGTTTCTCCGGAAAAAAGTAGGTTTTGAAGTCCATTTGGATGTCACCGCACAACAAGATGTATTTTACACTCTCTGTGTTTCTAGGATAACATTTGCCTAATGTTAAGCTTTTCGGGTTGGAAGTAATTTTGATCAATTTGCTAAATAATTTCTTTTAAAAGTGCATCAAGTTTTTCTTGTCAGCATCTTCTCAGACTGCCCCCCCCCTTTTTTTTTACTCTTTTGCATTGTGAAGTGTTGCCATTTTTAATAATAGGCACTGATTTTGGTGGTAAATATGGAGTAATAATTTATTTTCTCTCCTTTGACTGCCAACAAGGTGGAGAGTGTTGTCATTTATTTATTGGTGATTAGTATTGTATTAGTATGTAGTTGTTGAAGTTATTTATCCATTCTCCTATTATTTAACCTTTCCTTTCTGTTGTGAACTTTTAAAGAATTTCCAAGCCTCAGCTTTCATCTGTCATACCTGTTTGAATGTGATTTTTAAATCCAACTTTTGTTTTTATTTATGCTTGAAGAATAAATCATTTCTAAATATATTCACAAACTTTCATCATCTTGTTTCAATACTCTCTGTCTTTGATTTCAGGGCCTAGTAAATTTTTGGGGCCAGCAAGAAAGTGTTCCAGGTTGTGTGTCTTGGGTGTGAACAGAACCAGGATGTGGCCCACGTGCCCACAGACAACCTGCTCATGCCCTGTGCCAATAAAAATTGATTTATGAAAATAGGCTGCAGATGAATTTGTTTCTCAGGTTTTAATGTATTGTGAATTGGGCTTTAAAGGGAAAACATAATTCATGTATTCATGTACTTTTCTGGTAGTATTTGGATGGTTTTAGTTTTTCTACTTTTAAGTCTTCTATTCATTGAAGTTATTATCAAAATTTTTTAATTATCATTATTATATTTTTAGTACAGGGGAATTGAATCCAGGGGCTTCACACTGAACTAGATCCTTGGCCTTATTTATTTATTTATTTATTTATTTATTTATTTATTTATTTATTTAGAGGCTTCGTAAGCTCCTAAGTTGCTGAACCTGGCCTCAAACTTGCAGTCCTTCTGCCTCAGCCTCCCAGGGTTCTGGGAATAGAGGTGCAAGTCATCACACTTAGCATATTTATTTGAATTTGTGTTGACGTAACTCATGAAATAGGGATCCTCCTTATTCCCCAGGTGCAGAGGACATTATGGGAAGGGATAAAGGAAGCGGGTGTCCTGCACACAGAGGAAACACAGAGCTCATGACATGAGCTGACATATCCTGCTCCTTTGAGGCACTAGTTTTGTGTTGCTCAGGCCTGAAGGTGCACCTGAGGGTGGGCAGTGAGGCAGTGGTGTCCACGTGTCACCCACAGAAGCCTTCATTCCTGAGCTGTATATTTCAGGCTAATTGGCCATTAACACCATTTAGGCTGTGGAGTGGTGAGTTGTGTTCTATTAAAAAAGTGAATTCTGGCCATGTGTGGAGGCTAGGTTATTTGTAAGTGATTGTGGAAGCACAGAGTCCACATTGGAAGCTTTAAAAAGGTACCCAGAGGTGCTTGAAATGTGGAGGCTTTGGTCTCAGCAGCGAGGGAGCAGACGTAGAGGGGGAGGGGCTGAGGAGACAGGTGGGAGGCAGAGTCTGCAGGACCTGGCAAGTCTGCAGGAAGACTCTCAAGAGAAAGGGAGATACTAGGACCAAGCAAGTAGTGCAGTTCGAGCAGATGGAAAGGTGCATTTGCCATTCCTTTGGTAAGGAACTCATCAAACACACACACTTTGAAGGAAAGGGCCCACCATCTTGGATTTTTCCTTTCTCCAGAATTCTGCCCATGAAACTGTTCAATTTATTGGTATCTTTTTTATCCTTTCAAACAATCTTTGATGGAACTCTGTATGTTTTCAGAGAGTTGATTTGAAAGTTTCTCTACCATTTTCTCTAAGAATAAGAGCACCGAGTAGGATATAGGAGAGCTGAGGTTGTCTCTGGAGGAATGTCTGAAGTCAAAGCATTTAACCAGGAAAGAGGTTTCATGAATAAATGAATAAATGAAGACTGGGTAGGACAACCATGAAATTAAAGAGAAGAGCTGTGGAAGATGAAGGCTGAGTAATTTCAAGAAGGAGGTAATTTGACTGTGTTCAATGCTCTGGTGAAAACAGCTGAAATCAGGGCCCCCAAATTCATTTTGGCAATTTGAAGATTATTTGTGACATTTGCAAGTGTCTATAAGAGTGGTTCCAGTGAATTTCAGGTGGAAGCCTGATTTTGACCTGGAGAGTGGAGAGAAGAGGGAATGTGGGAAGGCAAGGTTCCTGAGACAGGAAGAGGCCTGTGGCCAGGGGTGGAGGTGGGAGTGGTGAAAACCTTCAGGTGTTCTGCTCTGTGAGGTCTGTTTCATTCTTCATTAGAAAGTAGAGGCAGCCCCAGGAGGGGGACGTCTCAGAGACTCGAGTGTGTTCTCATTGAGGAAGGGAGGAGCCGGAACTCATCGGTGGCATCAGAAACGTAGAAGAGAAGCTGAAGGGCCTAGATGAGATTGGACACCATGAGTTCAGGCAGTTTCATATCCATGAACATCATGAAAGAGGTGGGTCATGAAGAGGAACGGAGTTACCAAGAGACATAGAAAACTCAACTTACAAACACTGGAGTTTGTGTCTCTCCTAACAAGACATTGGGCATGGACAGTCAGGGCTGTCCTATAGCTGTTCTGTAATGTCCCTTGGGATCCAGGTTCCTCTCTCTGTATCCCAAGAGTGGCTTTTATCTCTGGCTATGGAGTCATTACTGCATGTGTAAAAATCTACCTATACTCCAGGTAATAAGGGAAAAGGTCATGTAAAAGGCATTCTTTAATGCCATGCTCCTTATTCAGGGAGGGAAGGCCTCTCCAGGGACTTTTCCTTCACTGACCAGAACTGTAGCACATGACACCTCACTTCTATGGAGGTGGGAAACCAAGTGCTTACTTAGTATTTGTCTTAGTTACTTTTTACTTGTTGCTGGGACAAATACCTGGCACTCAAGATGAAGGAAGGAAAGGTTTATTACCTCACAGTAACTGGAAGTTTCAGTCCGTACTTGGCTGGCTCCAAGACAGAGAGGCCCGTGGCAGAGAGCAGCAGTTCATGGAGGCAGAACAGCAACAATGGCGACAGAGGCAACAGAACAACCGGGGAGCAGAGACCAACTGCTTTAGTCTGTAGCCTCTGTCTCTATATTAGATTCAGGCTCCCCGCCTCAGTCTATCTGCCTTAGGCTACACCCATAATCCCAGAAGTACTTTAACACATAATTCCAGGGATCATGGATCAGCTCTGAAACTGTAGATCAGTACTAAATCACATAATCCTAGTGACTCATGAGTCAAGTCTCAGTCTATAGAAGTCCCCACCCCATGACTGCATGAGGCTTTGTGGGGACAAGTAGACATAAACCATAACAGTATTCATCCCACTGTTATCGTTAATACTGGTACAACACTAAATGAATCCCAAGGTTCTGTTCAGACATAGCATGTGAAAGTCCTCAAGTACTCTTACTTTCTAGTATTTTGTATTGTCAAACCCATTTTTACAGGACCAGAGATGTTAAGAAACATCTCACAGCATCCATTATGTCAGGCAAAATAGGGAAGAGGCTAAGAAATTTGGGAAATCCAATTGAATCCCAGATGCCTGGGATTCAATCCCAGGTCTATTGTTTCCCAGCATGTAAGCAGGGCAAATTATTTGACTTTGACTTTGGTGTGTATCCTGGTTTTTCTCATTTTTAAACTTGGAATAACATTAGTCATTACAAACTGGTAGTAGCAGTAGTACCGCCTTTACATAGTTGCTGTCAGGATAATACCAATCAGTCCATTCTAAGTGCTGCCATCCAGATGGTGCTATGTAAATGCTGGTTGTGTCTCTATTGGAAATAACACTCATTTGGGCACCAAAGCATGTCACACCTCTTGCAGCCACTAAATGTGAGTAGTTGTCAACAGATTTTTTAAAATCAATGATCAGTTTATCTGGAGGTGTTGGAATAAAACAGTGGCCTATAGCAGAAAGCACAGGTGGAGGAAGAACTCCCCAGTAGAGGCAGTTTGGAAAAACAGGCTGTCCCATGGCAATGGGATCCTGTGCTGGGCGGGGGCCTGGCATCATCCTTGGGCTTAAAGAGTTTGAACATCTCATCAGAGAAGAGAAGACCTCTATTTGTCATGGTCCAAGGGAGATTAGAAATCAGGGTAATTTGAGTTGAACCAGGCAGAGGCGGAGTGAAACTGTGTTGAGAAGTCAGTCCTTTCTGGAGAAGTGTAGAGAAGGGACCCTGGAAAGGAAAGGAATGGGTTGGAGTGAGGAGGAGCGAGGACTGGGCTGGCTACAAGCGCTCCCTCCTGTGTCATTTTCAGTCCTCACTCTTGGTGACATTCATATCCTCCCTCCCTCCTCCTTCCTTTTTTCTTCTTTCTCCCTCCCTCCTTTTCTCTCCCCCTCATCCCTCCTTTCTCTCTCTTCCTTTATCTATGTCTCCTTCTCGTCCCCTCACGCTTTCTCCCCAGCTGCTTTCCAGCTTTTGAATTAAGGATCTTTTTGAGATCTATTGAAAGTCATGCATTTTCTTTCCCAGAAAATGCACATATCAACCCCCAAGTGTGCCATTTTGCTTTATTTTTTTTTTTTAAGGGATGGTTGTCAGACCTGTGATGCCCATTTAAGGCATCCTTGGTTAAGCACCCCTAAAATGTCACCTGTCTTTTGTCAGTTTCTGTGGAGGAAAGGAGACTGGAGCACATAGACACTCCTGCCAAGCACAGCATGAGAACCAGGTGGCTGGCTGCTGCACCCGCAGGATGCTGGCATCTCCCAGGCTCCAGTCCCATGTGCTGGGTTAAGGCTTCTTAGAATCAGCCTGTCTGCAAAGTGCAGCTCTTCTGAACCTCCTTGCAGCCCCTGCTCGTGGAAGCTGGTGTTGGCTGGGATTCCCCCAGGCCATATGGAAGCACTTCCCTATAATCATGCTTTGTGTGAAGGAAATGTGGGAAATAGAGCCACGTCTTCCCCCCAGTGTGAATCACCACTGGGGTTCACATAGCCCCTGGTCCTTTCCCTGCTTCCCTGGGACTTGGACTGTGTGGAGATGGAGCTGGAAAATGCCGCTGGCTCAGCCCTTGCAGGCTGCACATGGGACACTTCCCTGTTTTCCAGCAAGGCAGACACAGGGTATCAGAGCCTGGAGCCAAAAATTTGCTTATGAGAAAAATCAGAAATCCGTCCAGATAAAACACATACATTCCCTGTTGTGAGGGAGGAGGAGAGTGACTGCACGAGCCATCAGTGCATGTAGATTTGGACTTTGGCAGAAGGAACCAGAGGCCACTCAGGTCTGTAAGGGAGAAGAGTCTAATGAGGTTCAATAAAATGAAAATTTCAATTTTTAAGTTAGCATTATTTTAAATGAAAACATCATAACTGTATACATGCATGGGATACTAGGTGATGTTTTGAAATACTGTATGTATACAGTGTGGACTAATTCAATCAAGGTAGTTAATATAAAAGCAGTAACAAAGAAGCCAACACTTCACTCTGGAATCTTGACTTGACTGAGTTGTTAATTTCTAGCTCTGCCCACATAACAGCACACACCTATAAGCCACTTAAATGAATCCGTTTCATCTATTCTGGTCTCTTTGTGCACTTTCTCATGGTGACAGCCAAACCCATTGGAAGAGTGATCCTAAGGCCACACTGAACAGCAGTGTTGTACAGATAACCACATCCATAGCATATTGGTCAGCTTTCTGTCTCTGGGATACACCACCTGAGATCCACAACTTCAGAGAAGAGAAGCTTAATTTGGCTCTTGGCTGCAGAGGACTGAGTCCACAGTCAGCTGGCTCTGAGGCCAGAACATCATGGTGGCAGGGTGTGGAACTGGTTAGCTCACAGTGGCCACAAAGCAGAGCAGAGGGAGAGAACCAAAGAGGGACAGAAAAAGACTAGACACTGTCCCTCAGTCTCCATACCTCCAGCACCCATCCAGATGCAGCAAGCCATACCCTTTGCATGCCTCAGAAGCCAACTCCAAAGCCAGTCCAATGGGCACTCTCCCTTAAGCACCACACTTGGCATCCTGAGGCCCCTTACAGTATTTTCCTAAGCTGGTAGACCATGAGGCCGCTTCACAGGGTTATTCTTCTTCTGCTTTTCGTTATATACTGTTTGCTTCCCCTTTGGCAGTCACTTCCAACAGTGACCTACAAATTTAACTTATTCTGTGAGAAAGGAACTTTGTATCTGACATAAAGAGTTGCTAATGTGGTGAAGGGTAAGTTTTCATTCTTATCTCCTCACATCACATCCCTTTGCCTCCCTGTTCTTCTTTCTGAGCCAAGATTCTGACTGAAAATAAAATTCTTACTGTGGAACTGCAGCTGGTAAAGGAAAAATTCAGACCCCCAACCCTGACACTTCTAATGAAATCGTTCTTTCCACTGAAATCAACAAGAGTGTGGTGTGGAAGAAAGGTCTTAGGACTGGAAATTGAGACGGTGGGTTATAGTTCTTGTCATGCTTGTGTAGCAAATTGCTGTCACACATTTTGTGTGTCTGCTGGCCTTCTGCGTAGAGAGAAATGGCATGTAGACCTTTTTGAAAAGGAATGTCACATATTGTGTTTCCTACAGAAAAACACACTCTGAAGCCTGCTTCTTCCTGAATTGCCCTGACACAGGGTAAAGTGTGGTATAATCCTTACCTAAGCCTTGTATCTTCTGGCCCATGTGGCTTGCCATGTAGGCCATATTATTTGCAGTCACTTTCCACTTATTTACTAGACCCCAGTCACACCGAGTTTCTGGAAGATTATAGAAATGGAATATTCTTTTCCCCCATGAACCTTTGCACCAACTCAACCCTGGGCCAGGGGGAACTTTCTTCTCTCTATTCCTAACTTGGGTGCCTTATATTCACCCTGTATCTCAGATCCCATTGACTCAGAGTTCAGATCCCTCAGATTCACCCCTCTCTCTTTCTCTTTGATAGTTGTTACTGTTTTGTAGTAATGGTGCTTGACTCCAGGTCTACATCCATAGACCTTTTTCTTTTTTGTTTTGAAACAAAGTACAGTATGTTGCTCAGGCTGGGCTCACAAATGCGATCCCCTTGCCTCAGCTGCCCAACAGAGACATTTCCTTAATCCAGATCACCCAAAGTAAATTCTTTTCTGTTTAATTTGTACTTAACCTTTATTGCAAGAAGCTATTATTTCATTTATTTACATAACTTGCCACTTCCAAGAGCAGGCATCACATGTATTGGGTTGTCTACTCGGTTTCCTGATGGTTGATAGAATACTAGGTGTGTCTTAGAAGCTCAATCAGTGTTGAAGATGAGTGTGCACACTTTGCCACAGACAGTGCTGCTTCCAGTTCTGACTTCAGTGACTGAACAGAGTCGTAAGATAGCTCTGGATAGGGACCCAAGGATGTTACAATAGCCTCACTGTGGCTACTGATTATCTAGATCTTAGCAAGATGCTTCATTTACTTTGACCTTGGATTTTCTGATCTACATAGGGAGGATGATTTCCAAGACTTCTCCCAGTTTTGTGAGTCTTTTATATCAGTGAGTTATTTATCCATCTTTTTTTTAATAGATCTTGAGGTTGAATGGAGGTTAGAGAGATAAGACTTAAGATTTTCCGTGAAGACACTTTCTACAGTTTTTTTTGGAAAGGGTTGACAGAGATGGTTTAAAGGACTCAAGACATTTTCTGGGTACCATAAAAGTACACTGATGTGGATGAATCCCTTGAGCCCCCATGAACCACCCTGTGGTTACTTCTGTATGCGCCACTGTCCCTTCACAGAGTGCTTTGTGCAGTCACCGATCCCTCTTTGGTCTCTTGCACATGGCCCGGTACCTGATGCCTGGCATTCTCAGGCGATGTGTGTTGACCTGCACAGAAATGAAGAGTCCATTTGGGTAGTGTCTCCATGGCAACAGTCCCCCAAGGATGCTGTGGAGGGAAAGCAGCTCATTGAGAGTTGATGCACTGCACCCAGAGTCACCGGGAGCCCTGTCATCCACTAACCCGATGAGAACGCTGCAGTCATTAGTGATGACATTTATTACAGCAGTAATTCTTCCCGTGGCCCCCAGAGGCTGTGTGCTTCCTTCTGCCAGGCATTAGGCAAAGGAAGTATTTTTCATGTACCATGTGACTTACTCCCACTGTAAACCTACCAAGTATGTGGGATTCTAACCTCCCCATCTGACAGGTGGCGTAATGGGACCAGTGAAATTCAGCCCTCGCTTCAAGGCCTCACACCAAGTGCGTGTCTGAGTTTTGCTGACTCTGGGGTACTTCTGCTCAGCTACCCTCCTGAGCAGGGCAGGTGAATAAGCATCAGCTGACATATGTGGGGCCTCACATGATGGGGACAGGACAGAGGCAGCATAAAATTGGAGCCGGATGAGGCAAAGGCAGGCTCTGCTAGCCCAACCCCCTTCTCCTTGGTTCCAACCCAGCATTCCCATCAGGCTCATCCGGGATGTTGGCCCCACCTTCTAATCCTCAGATCCAACCCAAGAATTTGGAGGAGTCCATCTGGGTAGCATGTGTTGACAAACTCCATACGTGCCCTTGAGTATCATCTCTGCTTTCCAGCCTCTGCTGCCCCACCACGGCCTCTGAGGGCTTCCTTTTCACCAGCCTCTTGATTGCTTAGATGCAGCATGCAAGACCAGAGAAGAGGGATGCTGCAGCGCTAGAGAGACATCAGGACCCAAGTCTGTTAGGTGAGGTTGAGTAATGCAACCTCCTCCACTGCATCTGCTTGGGGGGTAGACATGGAAGCCAGCGTGACCCTGTGCATCACTAGCTGGGCGCTGATAGAAATGCTGTCTAATCCCTGCTCTTGGAAGGCTAAGACACTTTAGTCCAGGAAATGACTCCAACTTGGGAGCACATGTTCCTGTGGATGCAGGGGTGGAGGACCAAGGCCATTTGTGAGCAGAGCCAGCAATTGCAGAGCCACATGCTGTAGCCTTGCTGTGGCTCAGGGCACCGTGGAGGGAGGTCCTAGGTCACAGCAGGGCAAGGCAGAGGAATCAGCTTTTAACTTACAGCTGGCTGATCTCACCAGCTCAGATCCTCACTCTGTTCCTATTTTTTAAACTGCTCTTCATTTTGCTTGTGTTTTCCCTACTTTTACTCAGTGGCACGTGCCATTGGCAGAGGGCAGTCTAAAAATAGTCCTCTGGCGGTGTGACCACTGCTTTTGCTGCCTTCATTTTCCATACTTGCCAAAGCACCCACACAATGAGATGAACTTGAAACATCTGCTTCCTGTTGCTTCATCGTTGTCAGGTTTTGTTCTGCACAGTGTGACAGAGGGACTTTGCTCAGTCCAAGCTTTACTAGTCCAAGTTCAGTGTGACAGTGTACCATTTAGAGCTTTCAGTGACTGGGGCACTGAACAGTGGCCTGGGTGTCACTGATTTATTGCCACTGGTAACAATGCCAAATGGCTGTGGTCCTTGAGGGCATTAACAAGCACTCCTTTGCAGTTGGAAAAATGCTTTCATTCATTTATCTAATTTGAAAGGAAAACAAATTCTTTGTAATCTTTTCACAGTTTAATTGTTATCAGTATTAGCATTTATTCCAATACTATCATTCCTTAAAAAAAAGAAAAAAGAAAAAAAAGACTCCTTTGTTCCCGGAAAACGATTGTGTGTGTGTGTGTGTGTGTAAAAATAACAGAAGGAGAAAATAAAAGGGTCATATGATAAATATTTAGCCAAAATTTGTATTCGTTAAAAAACCTCAAAATCTCAATCAATTTTTAAAATATCCAAAGCAGAACAAAAAAAGCCAGGAATAGAAAAGCAAGAAAGTTGCCAAAGGGAGAGCAAATGAAATATCCCGCTCAGTCTCCTTGGAACATGTGCGTTTGGGACGGTGGAGTTCTGCTTGGACGTAATAGTGAAAATAAGCAATCTGATGGACATCTTGGGCCTTCTGGGCTGTAACTAATGTTTTATTGATTAGTCAGCACTGTGTGGCCAATCTGTTTCCTGTATATCCTGCTACTTAGCAAAGCCATCTTCTGCAGCAGGAAGTGAGATACACAGAAGGGGTGAGGGAACAGCTGGCTTCCCACACTCATAGGAGGGAGGAAAAGCGAATGGAAACACATTGAGTCTTAGGTCAGGTCAGTGACTGCAAAATCACAAAGTGAAACCATGGGATGTGCAAGTTTGAGTTTATACAGGAGAGCCTGGTCTCATTGTGGAAGAGTTAATAATGGTGACGTTTTGCATTCAAAGCTGGTCTTCCTGCTCAGGATCTCTGTGATCTTGAGGAAGTCATTTACTATGGCAAAATTGAAGTTTTCTTAACTGCAGAAATGGGCTTTTATTAGAATGAATAAAGTAATTTATGTCAAATCATTTAATAGCTCACCTCTGGACATAGTAATTGCTCAATGTAGTTTTAATAGTGACTTAAGCTTACTCAACCCTGAATGGGTTATGAATTCTTCTCTAAGCTCTTTGCAGATATTACTCATGGAACATGCACAACACCATTTGGAGGTTCTATTTTTAATTGTCATCCTTTTACAGGTATCACTGATACAGGGAGAGTAAGCAGTTTGCTGAGGTCACAGAGCAGTCAGAGGTGATAGTGATGCCATTCTGACCCGATTCCTGGCTTCCAGTCTGTGATCTGAACCACTGTTCTGCCGTGCCTCTTCCAGTGCTGTACACAATAAAAATCATGCAGATGATATTGAACAGGTGCTCACAATGAGCTCTGGATCATGGCACAGTGAATAGCACAATCAAGAATCTCATGTACCACATTTCAGTGAAGGTTTGGGTTAATTCTAGATAATGAGTAATTCAGCAGGCATCAGTAATGCCCACTACCCAAACCAACAAGTGGAGGTATTCCCAGGTACGAGCTTCCTGTCCTAAATAATGTATGGAACAGAGAAGCCTTGGCTTGAACTGGTAGGTTTCAAACATTGGATTCTACACCAGAAACTAAAAGATTCCAAAGCGTCCATAAGACTAACGTAGAAGCATTCCCCGGTGCTGTTGAGTCTCTCTCTAGCTCTAGTTCTAGCTTTACATCCAGGAGAGGTATCCTAGGAGGACATCCCCCTTGGAGAGAGCTGGGATAGCTAAGATAATTGTACTATGATTTTCATCAGTTCATAAAAAGGGAGGGTGCTTACACTGTTGGATCAATTTTACATGCTTATGTATGGTAATCTAAGCAATTACTTTGAAGATAGCTTAAGAACCTTCAAGGGGTTCAGCATATTGATTATAGCACAATGTAATGCTAAAATTATGTTTGGAATACATGTCACTCTTGTCTTTTTGATATGTACTGCTCCTGGTGTAAACTCAGTTACTGTCATTCTATCAAGAGTAGTACTTGAAAATAAGAGACTGGGCCAAATACCATATTCTTGAAAGGGTACAATTTTG
>PVJA010019645.1:0-38012 GCA_004027025.1 Myocastor coypus | reverse complement strand
AAAAAAAAAAACTTTAATGAAGTTAAAGGCATTATAACACTTTTGTTGACCGTGGGAAGCTACTACAATTAACATTTACATATGTATTATATATTTCTTATGTAAAATATGCACATATTTTGAGTTTTTGAATTTTTATAGATGATAATTATTTTGATGCATTACAATTTTAGTATTTGTAATCTATGTACATTTCTACTCTCTAAAAATGTTATCAAAAATCAGTTATAAAAATCAATTACTTATTAGATTCTAAAAAAAAAAAATAAAGATTCTAATACTAAAAAAAAATAAATAAATCAAGGTCACAGAGATTCTTGACTCTGTGTGTGTGTGTGTGTGTGTGTGTGTTATGGCCAGCTCAGCCTGCCCTGGGGGTGGGGCTGGTGTAGCACGTGATGCCAGGGATCGAACCATGGTTGCCTAAACTTTCCTAAGCAAGCAGGCGCTTTAGATCACTGAGCCATCTCACCGGCCCTAGCACCTTTTTAATGTATAAGCTGGAACTAATGCCAGTGGAGATAGCGTCCCACTGTGCCATGGCCTTCCATTTATACAGAGAGCATGGGCTGTTGTCTGTGAGGACTACGGCTTCTGGCAGGACGGACTTAGATCCAAGTCTCAGGTTGCTTCAGGCCACGTTTGAGCTCCTCCTGACCCTGAGACCCAGAGGGTGGGCACGTCGCCCAGCTGGTCCCAACCCCAGAGATGGGAGGAGTGGTGTCTTGGCTCCAAACAAGGGCTGGCAATAAACAGGCTTGTAGGATGAGGTCACTCTGTGGTGCCCCCCAGTTCCACCGGGGTGACCCCGGCTCTGGTTTGCCTTCTCACACATGTTGATCCAGGGGGAGGCAGGCAGCCTTTTCCTGGGGGTGCTCCTCACGCCACGCAGGCCCGCGCTGTATGTACCCGCTGGTTGTCAAGGGAGAAGGCATTTCCCTGGAGTCAGGGCTCTACCGTCAGAATAAAGGAGGTTATTCCTCGCCTTCCCTGCTCTCTGTCTTTCTTTCTTGTCAGGAGGGGCCACCACGCCCATCACTCAAACCTTGGCTTTTCCCTGAAGTCCGTTGTTTACAGAGAGACATTCCGGTCCCTGGGGCTCTGTCCCATAAAATCTTATTATCGTGTATTTCAAGACGTTCCTGTCCCTTGTCAGCACAGGCTTGGAAGCCCTGGCTCTGACTGTGTTTCCTCTGACCAACCTGGTTCCTTTTTCTTCCTGTCTGGCTTTCCCCCACCCCTCGGTTCCAAACTGGCTCACTTCTTATTCCGCTAATTAGACAAGAAGAGTCCAGAGAGGCCGTTATTAGATTCTGAGCTTCTTTCTCAGGGCCCATGAAGGCCTTAAAGACCACACGAACACGTGCCTGAGTGCAGGCACGTTGGGGCCGATCCAGCCCTGCCCATTCACCGCCACCTTCTTGGGTATCTGCAGAGCTCCATGGTGGCTGGGGCTGGATAGACTCTCGGGGTAGGATCTTCCTTTGTGTTAATGCTGCTCCTTCTGGTCCCCTGTCCCCACCCTCAGCCTAATTACTGCGGGGGGGTGGATCGGAGCAGCCTCGTCCTCATCCCAGGCAAGGCCTATGTGGCTGTGTGTAAATGTCACATGTATTAATGTCACCCACGAGGAGGATTCACGGCCGCCTGTTTTCCCCTCATGTTCTTTACGGAGCCAGGGATTATTTGTATGGACCCGTAGCCTCCCTCTCCTCTCAATGGAAGAATAATCCTGCATGATAATATAGGAACTGCCGAAGAAAGCCCTTTCCCGGTTTCCCTCTTTTCTTTCTTAATTCACTGTCTAGTGAGTTTCTGATTGACTCACACACCAATTAAAGTAAAATTTAATGGAAGAATAGATTAACTCCCTGAGGCTCCCCCACCATCCATCACGGGTTTATAGCGGAGCGGGGAGGAGGCTCATAACTTCACGCTGCGAGTGCGGTAATAGAGAGGGCACGGAGAGGATTCGGATTTACAGCCCGGCTGACGGTGGCCCCAGCAGAATTTACTGCCCGGTCCCCTTGCCTCTTTATTCAGGAGGAGGTCAGTGGATCTGCCCTCCCTTGGCCTGAGGCTGCAACGCCCAAGGGCACATTGTCTGGTCACCATTCTCTCTCCCTTTAATTGGGGTGCTGGGGCGAGGGGCAGGGTGGTTTTCATTGTCCAGTGCTGGGGATTGTGCTAAATTCATTTCTGTCTTCTGGTGGCGGCTGCCGTTGCCCCCAAGTGCCCGTATTTTTCAAAGATGCATTTGATTTGTTACTGCTGGCCGGCATAGAAATTCAGAAGGAAGCAAAGGCCAGAAGTGACCTGCCCTGAGCCACCATGTCACTGTCTGTCATCTGCAAGCTTTTCCGGGTAGCTACAGACCTCTCTCTCTCTCTCTCTCTCTCTCTCTCCCTCCTGCAGTGTCAACATTAACATTAATACCTTCTCTTGGGCATCTTTGGTCCGAAGATCCCAAAGCACTTTATAACTGCTATTTCAGTCTTTCTGATAGGTGCAGAGTAACCTAGCAACCTCCCAAACCTCCACGACCCTGGCGCTTCTCTGAGTCATCTTAATAAGAAAGATCATAAGCAATTACAGTGTAGCAGTGGTACTTTACTTAGTAAAGTACCCCATCCAGGCCTCCAATTAACCTTGCACACTTAGTGAAATTTTTCTTTCACGCAGTACCAACTCATTTTGGGGCCTTGAATATTTAAACCTATGTTAAAGTTCATGGCTCCATCGCATAATCTTTGGTAAAAGCTTAGTGAGATAGAATCAATATTTTAAAATCATTTGCACCAGAAGCTGGGCACAGGAGTGCAAGCCTCTCATCCCAGCACTGGGGAGGCTGAGGCAGGAGGATCACAAGTTTAACCCTAGCCTGGCCAACTGAGCAAGATCTTGTCAAGCAATAAATGAAGTTTTGAAAAAGGCCAGAGGGTGGGACTCTGAGCAAAGGCTCTGGCTCTGTTCCAATAGAGGAAAAAAAAAAAAAAAGATCTTGTTCATCAATTATCCTTGAAATCAAAACCCCAACCTGTTTATCACCAAGCTGGCTGGTCACACACAGTGTCATAGAAATGGGTCTCCCCTGAGCCGGGCGTGGTGGTGCACGCCTGTAATCCCAGCACTTGGGAGGCTGAGGCAGGAGGATTGGTGTGAGTTTGAGACCAGCCTGGGCTACCAAAGTGAGCTCAAGGCCAGCCTGAACTGCATAGCGAGACCCTGCCTCAAAAAGACAGAAAAAAAAAAAAGTTTCTCCATTTAATTTCATTAGGTACTTAGATAACAACGCTGCCGAGAAGTGTGGGTCGGGAGGTCGATCCCACTTTATCCCTTCATGCAGAGTACTTCCTGAGAACCGCTGTGATGAAAAGCCTGGGGGGTGGGTGTTCCACTAGGAACGACACAGTCTTCGAGGCCGGGAAACAGAGGCAGGCGTGGTGGTGCACGCCTGTAATCCCAGCACTCGGGAGGCTGAGGCAGGAGGATCAGTGCGACTTCGAGACCAGCCTGGGCTACAAAAGTGAGCTCAAGGCCAGCCTGAACTGCATAGCAAGACCCTGTCTCTAAATAAATAAATAAATAAATAAAACTAGAAAGGCACGCAGTGCAGGTTTAATAAGAAATGAAGGAGTATCCAAAATCGTTCTCAACCTCAAACAGTTTTACTTAGCTTTGCCAGCTTTTTCATTTCTAAGATTTATTTGTTATGGGGTCTCGCTACACAGCTCAGACTCATACAGCGCCTCCTGTCTCAGACTCCCCAGTGCTGGGATTACAGGCAGGCACCACCACACCAGTTTTGGTGGCTGGCTCAGCAAGTCATTCCAGGGATCAAACCCAGGTCCTTACGCTTGCCCGGCAGGTGTGTAGACCGCGAGCTATCTCCCCAGCCCTTTGTCAGCTTTTCGTGTGAGTGGGTCATTGTTCCTTGATTGTTAAAGGGTACAGTCTTCTCAGGCCAGTGAGGCTCCCTGCTTAGTGACTTAGTAAGACCCTATCTCAGAAGGAAAACAATAAACCTTGCCATACAGTTCAGGCTGCTCTTCTAGTCCCAGCTGGCTTCAGACTCCCGGTGATCCTCCTGCCTCAGCCTCCCAAGCCCTGGAATTACTAGCGTGAGCCATGGCATGTGGTACTATTTCTAAAAGAATTTTTTTATTTTTAATGTTTGGGATGTAGTTCATTGTGAATGCCTCGGTTCCATTTCCAGTACTGCAAAAAAAAAATTTTTTTTTCAACAGTCCCTAACATCTTTCCCATGGGGCCACCTGTGCCTTGTCTGTCCTTCAGCTTGTGCCAGGGGCCCCTCCAGAAGTCTAAGCTGGGCTCTCTCTTAAGTCAGCAGCTCCTCCCAGCCATTTCCTAACAAAGCCACATTTGGTGTCTAGAGCTGCCACCAACCATTGCTGGGGAGCAGATCTGGCATCTCTGGGCATGCAGGGTTTTGTCTGCTTGAGACAGGGTCTCCTGTTCAGTTCAGGCTGGCCTCCAACTCACAACGACCCTCCCGCCTCAGCCTCCCCAGTGCTAGGATGATAGGAACCACACAGGCTTCATGAGGATGCCAGCCAGACTGATAGAAGTGTGAAGCGTCAGCCCCAGGACATGCTGCCGGAGGGGCGCGCTGGGAGGTGGCCCAGAGGCGAAGTCGATGCTCCCCACCTCCCGCAGCCTGTGCAATGCGGTGTCTCCCTGACCACATCTCCTGTAACACCCCATGCTGCCCGGATGTGGTGGTGCACGCCTGTCCCAGCGCTCAGGAGGCTGAGGCGGGAGGATCACTGTGAATTTGAGGCCAGCCTGGGCTGCAAAGGGAGTTAAGGAGTCCCTCGTCTCAGCCGGCCTAACGCCGGCCCAGTGACCGCACCTGCATCCCAGCTTTGGTGTGGGCGATCTTGCTGCTCATAAGAGACCATGAGCTGCACAGATTCCTCCCCGGAGAACAAAAGCCAGCTCCAGGCCCTGCTCAACACTTGAGCCACAAGGCAAGTGAGAGCCACTGAAGTCGTAGGTCCCAGAGCACCGGGATACCTCGCTGCCTTTTGTCATTGTCCATGTTGCCGTTGCCACAGTACTAAGAATAAACTTTTTTTTTAACTTTGTGTATTTAGGGGCCCGGCGGAATGGCTCAGTGGTCTAAAGCGCCTGCTTGGGAAAGCTTGGGCGGCTTCAGGGACTGCGGTTCCATCCCTGGCACCACATGCTGCGCCAGCCCTGCCCTCAGGGCAGGCTGAGCCGGCCATAAAAATGAGTGAATAAACAAATAAAGGTTCTGAAACAAGAAAAAAATTAAAAAAATTATAAAAAAAAAATAACTTTGTGTATTTACATTGTGGCCTGCTCGGCCTGCCCTGGGGGTGGGGATGGCGAAGCATGTGGTGCTGGGAATCGAACTTCAGTCGGTCCCTGTGGTTACCTAAGCTTGCCTAAGCAGGTACTTTAGACTGCTGAGCTATTTTGCCAGCCCAGTACTGGGAATAGAACCCATGGACTTTGCACTGAGCTCTGTCCTTTGTATTATTTCTTTTATTTTGATAGAGCAGCTCTCTAAGTCTCCGAGTTGCCCAGGCTGGGCTCAAACTCATAATCCTCTTGCCTCAGCCTCCTGGAGTGCTGGGTTGTAGGCGTGCACCCCCCCCCCAGTCAGCTTCATTCCCTGTTGTGTAAAGATAATAACCAGAGAATCCCTCCTCCTGTATATCCGTCCTTTATTCTTAGAGAGCTCCTATTCGCCCACCAAAACCCAGCTCTGTGAGGCTCTGTGAAGGCTTCACACATAGAAAAAGCATGCTGCCTCTTGGGCTTCTGTTAGGGACCGTGTGACACTTTTATGAACTGTCCCTCGCTAAGTCTTAACAAACCAGTTCAAAGTCAGTGTTTCCTTATCCTTGGACCATGAAACTAGCCAGGCCTGGTGGCACACACCTGCAACCCCAGCATTTGGGAGGCTGAGGCAGGAGGGTTGTCACGTGAGTGAGGCCAGCCTGGGCTGCTTAGGGACCTTGTCTAGAACAAAAAAGAAAAAAAAAAAAAAAAGGAAACCTGCATCCTATTCCCAAGGAGCTGTATTTTCTAGTAAGAAAAACAGTCAAATGATTAATAGGACAGAATTCCGTGAGGAAGAGGCAAAATTAGAGGTTGCATCACTACTATTATGGTTTATGTCTAGTTGTCCACCCAACCCCCCATGCAGTCATGGGGCATAGACTTCTATAGATTGAGACTTGATCCGTGATCCCTGGGATTACGTGTTTTAAGTACTTCTGGGATTACGGGTGTAGCCTGAGGCAAATAGGCTGAGGTGGAGAGCCTGAATGTAATATAAAGAGAAACAGAGAGACAGGCTCGCACTGTTGCTCTCGGCTCCCCTGGCTGGTCAGCTGCCTCTGTCGCGATTGTTGCTGTTCCGCCGCCATGAACTGGATGCTCTCTGTCCTGTTCCACTCAGCCTTGGGCCAGCCGAATATGGACTGAAACCTCCATTAATTGTGAGCTAATGAACCTTTCCTTCCTTCATTTTGAGTGTTGGGCATTTGTCCCAGCAACAAGTAAAAAGTAACTAAGAAAAAAATACAAATAAAAGGATGTACTGGATGTAGTAGAATAAGTGCCCATTTTCTAATCAAGTGGCTTAAATCCTAGATATTTTAATTTCTTTTTTTATTTTAATTTTTGGTGGTGGTATGGTGGGGATCGAACTCAGGACCTTGTGCTTGCTAGGCATGCACTTATGCCACTGAACTATATCCCCAGCTCCCTTAATTTCATGTCATACAACTTTGGGTAAAATACTACAACTGCTTGCAGTCCTGGGACACCATGCCCGGCTGCTCCCGATGGACCTCGGTACCTCCAAGCCACTCAGGGTGCTACTCGAGCCCTAAGGCGTGCTGAGTGAGTGCGAGGGTGTAGGGGATTGAGATTGGGATCGGGATTGGGCCAGACTAGAACTGGGCTGAACCGCGCTACAGTCTAATCCGTAAATCCCAGGATCTCCCATTGCGCTGGGGTGTAGACATCACCCCCTCAGGTCGGTGACCATGGCCTCAGTGACCTCCAGTCCTGTCCACGTCCAGCCCTGTGCCACCCTCACCCTCGGGGACCCGCATCATGTCCCCTGAGCATGACGCAGTCCCTAGAGCACGCGAGTCCAGAAAGTTGCCAGCGCCTGCTCCGCCTTCTAGGAATAATTAAAATAGTCTGCTCCTCTAATTAAAGTAGTCTGGCTATTGTAAAGAAGCCTATATATAAGAGCAAGCTGGGCGCTGACATCCAGTTAATTGCTCTATTTTTAGTGGCTTCCGCCAGCGACAGCGGCGTAGCGCCCCCGCCTCTTTAGGCCTGCGGATCTGTGTTCCGTTGGCTAAGGGAGCGGCATCTTGACCTCTCACGAGGGAGGAACCAATGGCAGGAAGAAGCTGAGCTCTGGTGAACACTTAGAAAACTATCCGAATGCCCTGCATGGCACTGCTGTCATAGGAGGGCAAATGGGGAACAGCAACCAGCCGTGGGCTTCTACCTCCTGCCATTATTAGGCCCGGGTTGTATACAATTACTACAATAGAATTTGGAAAGATTACATTTAATCTCTTTATTTTTTAATTTTTTAAATTTTTTTTTCTTGTTTCAGAACCTTTGTTTGTTTGTTTGTTTATTTATTTATTTTTACAGCTGGCTCAGCCTGCCCCGAGGGCAGGGCTGGTGCAGCATGTGGTGCCGGGGATCACACTGGTGTCTGCAGCCGCCTAAACTTTCCTAAGTAGGCACTTTAGTCCACTGAGCCATCCTGCCGAGCCCCTACATTTGATCTCTTTAAATGGCCAGTCTTCTTTCTTTTAGTATGGGGTGTGTGTGTGTGTGTGTGTGTGTGTGTGTGTGTGTGTGTGTGTGAGAGAGAGAGAGAGAGAGAAGGGTCTTCCTGTGTACTCCAGGCTGGCCTGCGGTTCTCTGAGATCCTCCCGCCTCAGCCTCCTCAGTGCTGGGACAGGCTGCGCCACCACGCCTGGTGCTCAGCTTTCTCTCTAGATGCCGCCTCCACACTCTGGCCATTAAGCAGGGAATCTCATCCAGGAAAAAGCAACCTTCTCTGCCCTCCTCCTGCTGCCCACGGCCAGCACTGGCAAAAACATATCTTCCCGAAACCATGTCGGCTCAGGGACTTGCAGAGGGACACGGCTGTGCCCGGGGTGGTGGAAGGGCATCCACTGGGAATCCTGGCTTCCAGTCAACTGTAAGCTTAAGAACGGGAAGAGGGGAACGGGGACAAGGTAGGAAATAGGCGGGGCTTCCAGAGGCCAGAGTCCCGGAGTTCATCATCATTCTGCGGGTCCTGAGTTAGGCTTCCTGCGGCTCTGCTGAGCGGGCAGAGTCCCGGGGGAGCCCTCCTAACAGCCCTTTGTCAGGCACTATCAGCAGTATTGAGCCACCCACGCACCCTGTTATTAATCCTTTTCTCCCGGTGACATGACAGCGGTCGATGTTGGAACAAGCTATTGAAACTGTAGCAATCCAGCGGGCTCCAGTTAATCCAACGCGATACTCGCGCGGCACCCAGGGAAGGCCTGGGAGATTTTTCTAACCCTGCGCCGTTCCTGTAGCCACAGACTTCACATGGGAGAGAGATCAACATTGACCCAGGTCCGTAACGTACACAGCAGAACCCTTAGCAGGGGCTCCAGGAGCTTGTGGTACTTCTGCAGCCATCTGCTTCCTGGGCAAATACAAAAGCTTTTTGCTGGTTCTATAAATATTTGCATTGACATCCGAGTAAAGCAAGGGTATTAAAAAGGTGCCCACCTGGTGCTGTGTGCAGACTCAGAAATCAATCAGCGGATGCACTACAGCACAGAGAACTCGGGCTGCTAACATTTCCCGTCCTGTTTTAGACACAAAGCAGCCCGGAGTGTATTCTCTGCAGGTTGTGGTGGCACACACCTGTCATTCCACCACTGGGGAGGCTGAGGCAGGAGGATCGCCACAAGTTTGAGACCAGCCTGGTCTACGTAAGCAAGTTCAAGCTCAGCTACATAATGAGATTCTGTTTCAAAAAATTAATTAATTAAAAATAAAAGGCGTGTGACTGCAGGTTACTGGGTGCCCTACCCACGGAACGCTGACTCAGTTTTTCTGCAGTGGTATTCAGGAATCTACATTTGAAATTCCCAGTGGCTAGCCAAGAGGGGCAGTTTTCTCTCTCTCTCTTTTTTTTTTTTTTTTTAATGGCCAGCTCAGCCTGTCCTGGGGGGGGTGGGGCTAGTGCAGCATGTGGTGCCGGGGATTGAACCATGGTCGCTCAGTGCCTAAGCAGGCGCTTTAGACTGCTGAGCCATCTCACCCTCCCAGGGGCAGTTTTCAAACAACATTCCGAGGCCCTTCCGGGCCTTCTGAGAAGCACCTAAGAGGTCAGTAGGGTGAGCAGACAACGGGAAAGGAAACCGAGGTTGTCCTCAGCCTCACCAGCAGGAGCATCGCTTCCGGCAGCCCGCCCCGCCCCCCAGCCCTACCCCCCCGCAAAGTGGGGACTTCCTTTCTTTCTTTTGTCTTTTTGAGACAGGGTCTCGCTGTGCAATTCAAGCGAGCCTTGAGCTCACTTTTATAGCCCAGGCTGGTCTCGAACTCACACCCATGCTCTTGCCTCAGCCTCCCAACTGGCGGGTCCTCCCAAGGATCCAAAGACAGGGCCCTTTCAGGTCAACGCGCAGCGCAGCTCCAGGGGTGCTCCCACCCGGCCCAGCGCAGGGACCTCCTGGGAGTCTCCCTGGCCGGCAGGGAAGTCTAAGAAACAGATCGCCCGGGAAGACCATCAGGTTTAGTATTTTTAATGGAATGATCTCGTTCCTGTAAAATCGCAGGGCAGCTCTTCCAGGAAACCCACATCTTTTTTTTTTCCACCGGAGAGCAGACAGCCCAGGAGTGGCCAGGGCAGGGCGGGCGTCAGCCTGTGCTGACCCAAGGGGCCAGGCTGAGGGGAGGCTGCTTCCCCTTCGCACCCACAGGGACTGAAACATGTCGCTGGACCGGGCCCATGAAGCGTCCCTCCAGCTCCTCTCCGCATGTGACACAAGAACTGCTTCACTTTGGAGGGTGCGGAGGCCCTGGCGGCCATGGAGAGCGGGGGTTGGATACCAGCCTTCTCTAGAACACTGTTGAGCTGACGCGTTTTGAGGCAAGGGTTTTGCTCTGCATTTCAGGCTGGAGTTCAGCTCACTTTGTAGGCCAGCCCGGGTCTCAAACTAGCAGTGACCCTCCGGCCATAGCCTCCTGAGTGCGGGGACTCAGGCCTGCACCCACTCACTGTGTTCCTCAGCACCAGACAGAACCCATGAACTCAGGCTGAAGAGGGGGAGGTGTAATGAGCTGAGCCTCCAGGCAGGAACCTGGCCATGCGTGCTGACGACCAAACTTCATCCCACAGACAGCGAAGGAGCACAGTTTTTGGTTTTGGTTTTGCTTCATTGCCAACTATGTAATGAAGACAGAAATAATTTTTTCATTTGCAAAATTGAGAACTCTAAAAGCTGAGAAAAGTTGGCTGGGTGTCTGCAACTTGTGGGATGGGGTGCTAGATGTGGGGTGCCATAGGGCAGGCCCGAATCCCAGCGCCCAAAGGCTGAGGCAGGAGGATCGCTGCAAGTCCAAGGCCAGCCTGAACTGCACAGCAAGACCCTGTCTCAGGGCTGGGGAGATAGCTCAGGGGCACAAGTGCCTGCCTGGCAAGTGCAAGGTCCTGAGTTCAATCCCCAGTTCCACCAAAAAAAAAAAAACCCAAACCTTGTCTCAAAAAGACAAAAAAACAAAGACTGAGGAGGGGGGAGAAAGAGAGAGGGACAGAGAGGAAAGACGTTGTCAGCCAGCTGTGGAGGCACACCCTTGAACCCCCGCACTTAGGAAGCTAAGGCTCTGATATTTACCTTTGTTTAATCTAAACATGATTAAGCATGATTCCAAGCAGTTCAAATTGTAACTTATTTTATCCTCATTAAAAAATAAAACTTGGGGGCTAGATGTTACTATTGCCCCCATTTTGCAGAGGAGAAAAGTGAGGCACAGAGAAGTTGCTCTCAGCTAGCAAGTGGCAGAAGATGGGTTTCAAAGAGCCCATGTGGCTCTGGGACCCCAGCCTCCCTCTCTGACCCCACAATTAAAATGAGTTTGCGTCTCCTCTCAGTACCAATTTCCAAAGTGCCAGCGTTCGCTGCCTGTATTTCTTAAAAGTCTAAAGTCCTTAGCATGCATATTGACGCCCACTTAGAACCATCAGCAGCTGGGATGATGCCTAAATTTTACACTTTAAAACTACGTTCCACTCCCTTTGTCTGTTTAGCAGAAGCCTAAGGTCTGAGGATCTGGGGACCAGAAAGGAACCCCAGGTCCTTATGCTTCATGCCTGTCCCTCAGAATGAACAGCTCGTCAACCCAGTGACTTGCCTATTACATGGGAACCAAGCACAGGCAGGAGGAAACAGTCCCTGGGAAGCTGCTTCCCTTCCCCACGCCAAGGCTTCCGTCCTTACACCACACCCGCTGCCTAGCCCAAGTGAGACTGGCCCGGAAGTCGGACTTGGGAAGAGCCCGGAGTTCCAATTTCAAGGTGCCTCCAGGATTCACCCTGGCTGGGCCACAGGCAGAGGCGGACCAGGGCCGGGCCCAGACCCGAGTACTGACAGCCAGCAGGGCAGGCACTCCAAGTCCAGGCGTAGCAAAGGCCCAAGTCAGGAGCAAGTGACCAGTATCATCACTGCCGCGATTCGCAACCCCCAGCTGTTTTTTTTTTTTTTTCTTGTTTCATAACTTTTGTTTGTTTGCTTATTTATTTTTATGGCCAGCTCAGCCTGCCCTGAGGGCAGGGCCAGCGCAGCATGTGGTGCTGGGGATCAAACCGTGGTCCCTGCAGCTGCCCAAGCTTTCTTAAGCAGGTGCTTTAGACCACTGAGCCATCCTGCCGGGCCCACCCCCAGCTGTTTAAGAAACGTCTCAAAGCTGGTAGACGCTGCATAAGCATCCGAGATGGCTTTTGTCCTCTTGTAAACCATACACACCAGGTTTTTCATGCAGATTATACGGAACTCTTCAAAAAGGTCAAAAATAGCAGAATTGGCCGGGCATGGTAGTACACATGTGTAATCCCAGCACCATGGAGGCTGAGGCAGGAGGACTGCTAGGAGCTGGAGGCCAGCCTGGACAGTACAGAGGCTCTGTCTCAAAAAAAAAAAAAGTCCCAGAGCCGAGTTGAATGTCCACTTTAAGAAATACAGGTGAGGGGCCCAGTGGGATGGCTCAGTGGTCTAAAGCGCCTGCTTAAGAAAGCTTGGGCGGCTTCAGGGACCGCAGTTCGATCCCCGGCACCACATGCTGCGCCAGCCCTGCCCTCGGGGCAGGCTGAGCTGGCCATAAAAATGAGTGAATAAACAAACAAAGGTGAAACAAAAAATAAATAAATAAAAAGAAAAGAAAAAGAAATACAGGCGAGATTCTGAGTGACTGCACCTCGTCGGAGATCCGGGTGCAGTGAGCTTCTGAGTGCGCTCATTTATCTCGGCGCGCAGACTGCGGGGCCAGACAATTCAGCTGGGAGTTGAACCTGCGGTTCCAGGAAGTCTAGAAGTCTGTGCGCTCGTCCCCGGCCCATTAAGAGCCCCTCCAGGAGCTAATGCTGCTGAAGTAGACAGAGATACCTTCAGATCAGAGTGGATTTTATTCCCACTTCAGGGATTTCTGGTCCATCGGAGGGAGCGACTCTCCAGCCGCTCACCTACCGCGGGGCCTAGGGGGTCATGCGTGCTCCTCAGTGCGCTGTCACCACTGATTTACGGGTGGGAGGGGCTCGGCAACATGGGAGAGCGGAGGTTAGGAGCGCATTTGCAGAGTGGGGTCTCCACCCCTAGGCCCTTCTCTTCTCGCTCAAACCGTCTTGCCTCCGTCAGTGAAAGAGAACACACTTTGCTTCCGGAGGCGGGGCGGCCACGGATTTTCCACATCTATCCCGTGGATTCCCTGGATTTGGGGGACAGCGGCGACTACCCTATTAGTATTTCCTAATAAACCTGACCAGAAGTTTGGGCTGTGTGTGTGGGGCGATGTCGCTGACCGGGGACATATGTGGTGCTGGCCACCCTGCTAAGGGCCTCCCCAAGTGGCATCTCTGGCTGCCACCCAGCTAAGGCCTCTCTGGTTATCTGCACAGAATCAGCATGGCCATCGCTGGGGCCCATCTGGCTTCCCAGGCTCCTCCCTGTGTATCTCCCACCCATCTCTTGCCCAGCTCCTTCTTCGTTGAGCCCCGGGCGCCTATCACCGGTCCCCCACACTGTCTGCACCGCCTGCCCTCTGCTGTTCACAGCCCCCCAATCATTTCCGGGTGATCATCTGGGGTGTGGCTGAGACAGCAGAGCACCCCATTAGGGAAACCACATTGCTCCCTCTCAGCCAGAAAAAGAAAGAAAGAAAGTGTTATGGTTTATGTCTCGTTGTTCCCCCAAAGCCTCATGAGTCACTGGGTGGGGACTTCCAGAGTTTGAGACTTGAGCCATGATCCCTGGGATTACGGGTTTTAGTACTGATGGGATTATGGGTCTAAGTACTTCTGGGATTATGCGTGTAGCCTAAGGAGGAGGCTGAGGCAGAGAGCCTCAGTGGAATATAAAGAGAGACAGACTAGAGCTGTTGCTGTTGCTCTCTGCTGCCCTGTTTGGTTGGCTGCCTCTGTCACCATTTTGTTGCTGTTCCGCTGCCATGAACTGGATGCCCTCTGTCCTGCTCCACTCAGCCTTAGGCCAGCCGAATATGGACTGAAACCTCCACAAACTGTGAGCTAATAAACCTTTCCTTCCTTCATTTTGAGTGTCAGGTATTTGTCCCAGCAACGAGGAAAAAGTAACTATGGTGAAAGAAAGAAAGAAAGAACCTTCATTTGGAGGTCAAGGCCTAGCCCATGCTCCATGTGGCACAAGTCACTTCGGGGGCATACAAGTGACCCGAGCGCTGTCGCCTGTCTTCCCAGGGCCCCTCGTGTCCAAGGAGAGCAAATCTTTTCCCACGCACTGTCGCCAGCATGGCTGTAGAAGTTTTATGATCTTGATTTCACAAAGCCGAAACAAGTGAGCCCCGAGGGGCTACATGCCCAAATCTACTGGGCAGGTGAGATAGCTCAGCGCACTAAAGTGCCTGCTTAGGCAAGCTTAGCCAAGCACAGGGACCGAGGTTCAATCCCTGGCAGCACATGGGGAGCCAGTCCTGCCCCCAGGGTGAGCTGAGCCAGCCACAGCATCCGGGCATAGTGGCACACACCTGTAACCTCAGTCCTGGGGAGGCTGGAAGCAGGAGGATCACCATGAGTCCAAGCTGCATAGTGAGACCCTGCAACAACCAAATACATTTTTAAAAATAATAAAAATAAAATACATGGACAGCAAAATCAATAAAGGGGCAGGAAACCTCGGGCTCCTGCAGTAAGCCCTTCGAGGCACTGACGTATACAGTTTACTGAGCGCCTACTGTACAGTTTACTGAGCACCTACTGTGTGCATGCCAAGCCATGCATACTATGTGCAAGGGTTGCCTTGTTTTTCCTCTGAGCTCAGTATTATGAAGGGAGAAACACACTGAGACAGACCGCCCTACTCGTGAGAATGTACATGTCCGCATTAGAGACCCCATGCCCCCGCACTTTGCCCCAGGCTGCCCAGAGACCACAATGGAGCCCTCCTCCCTGTTCAGTTATAAATTCCTGTTCTCTGATGAATTACAATTCTTTTACAAATCTGCAGCAACTGAGTAGGTTTTCCAGCATGTTCTTTCTTTGCAAAACCTCATTAAGTAGCCAGGCATGGTAGCGCACGCCTGTAATCCTAGCACTTGGGGGCCGGGCGTGGTGGCTCACACCTATAATCCCAGCACTCAGGAGGCTGAGGCAGGAGGATCGGTGCGAGTTCGAGACCAGCCTGGGCTACAAAAGTGAGTTCAAGGCCAGCCTGAACTGCATAGGGGGACCCTGTCTAAACAAAAGACAAAAACAAACAAACAAAAAAGAAACACTTCATTAAGTAGATGTTTAATTCTGTTACTTAAAAACTCTACTCACACAAAATAAGGCATCATAGCATGCAATATCATTGTCAGCCAAGGACTACCAATACCCCCTCTAAAAGGCCTCTGAAGTAAGCATGAGAAGTCTCCAAAAATTTACATTTATACCTTTTTTTTTTTTTTTTTTTTTGTACTGGAGAGTCAACTCAAGACCTTGTGCTTGCCAGGCATATGCGTGGTATGAACCATGGCCCCAGCCCACTTAGGAAGCTGAGGCAGGAGGATCACTCGAGCCCAGGAATTTGAGACCCGCCTCAGGCAACGTAGCAAGACACTAGCTTTGAACCTGTGATCTTTCCATCCCAGCTATTTATATCTAGTTTTATATTTATCTATCTTGTTAAGAGATTCAGCCAGCCAGGGAAGACAATTGCAAGTTCAAAGCTAGCCTGGACCAATAGTGATAACTTGTCTCAAAAGAAAAATGAAAAAGTCTGAGGGCAAAGCTCAGTGGTGAAGAGCTTGCCTGGCATGTTGGAAGCCCTGCGCTCAATCTGCAGTGCCTCAGATAGATAGATAGATAGATAGATAGATAGATAGATGGATGGATGGATGGTTCAGGGCCAGCCTGGACAACACGGCAAGTCAGTTTCTCTGTCTGTCTGTCTCTCTCTCTCTCTCTCTCTCTCTCTCTCTCTCTCTCTCTCTCTCTCCCTCCTTCCCTCCCTACCTCTTTCTCTCTCCCTATCTCTTGGATTTAACCCAGGGCTTTCCCACTGAGCAGCAACGGCCCCAGAACCATTTTACTTTGTATTTTTGAGACAAGATCTTACTAATTGTGAAGACTGGGCTCAAACTTACAACCCTCCTGCGTCAGCCTACCAGGGTACTGAACTCAGAGGCATGTGTCACCATCCCTGGCTGACCCTGCTCCTTTAAAAATTATCACTTTATTATTTTTTTTCTTGTTTCAGAACTTTTGTTTGTTTGTTTATTTATTTTTTATGGCTGGCTCAGCGTGCCCTGAAGGCAGGGCTGGCGCAGCATGTGGTGCCGGGGATCGAACTGCAGTCCCTGCAGCCGCCTAAGCTTTCCTAAGCAGGTGCTTTAGACCGCTGAGCCATCCTGCCGGGCCCCTAAAAATTACCGCTTTAAAAATAAAAAAAGAGCAACTGAGCTGGACCTTGTCTCAAAATAAAATTAAAGTGTAAAGTGTAGCTCAGCGGCCAAGTACTTACCTAGCATATACAAAGCCCAGGTTCCGATGCCAGTGCTGTGCATGTGTGTGCACGTGCGTGTGTGCGCACGCACGTATGTGTGTGCACGTGCGTGTGTGTGTGTGTGTGCGCGCATGCACGCACATGCGCGCACATTCAGTTCTTTTTTGGCCATCTGTAGAAAAGTGGTCAAATAAGATTTATTTAAGAAAAAATTATAGGGGCCAAGGAGATAGCTCCGTGGCACAAGTGCCTGCCTGGCAAGTGCAAGGTCATGTGTTTGAACCCCAGTCACACCAAAAGGAAAAAAGAAGAAAAGAAAAAGAAAAAATTATAGGAGAAAAGTATAACTTTGATGACATCTGTTACCCATTAAGTCAGTACAGACCTACCACATTATCCCAGAAAGAATCGAAGTAGCTCACCTGTGGAGAGCCTGTGATTCTGTCTGGGCAATGGAGCCGCTCAGCCCACAGAAGCTTCGCAGGGTCGCTGTACTTAAATCACTTCCTCCAGCCTTGGAAAACCTCTGGCTCTATACTGCTGTTTTCTCCCCTGAAAACTTCCCCTCTCTACAGAACCCAGAGGGCAAGCAGGGGCTCAGAACTTCTTGGCTTGGCCTTGACACGGGGCACCTGCAGTGCACCCCACCCTGCTGCCGACTGAGTCGGAGGTCTACGACACCCCGGCCTCAGCCCCACCCCACCTGCCCTATCCCTGTCTGCACATCCTCAGCCTCCTGCCCACCCAGGTCTCTAGGAGTCCAGGTTGGCCTTGAACTCGTCACGTAGCCCAAGCTACCCTGAAACGCATGGTGAATCCTCCTGCCTCAGCCTCTGGAGCGTGGGGATTGCCGGCACATACCAGCGCGCCTGGCCTCTGTGCTCTTTCTTATTCTGTTGATTCACAATGCAGCTGCTCAGTCCTTGTCCGGTGCTCGTTTCTGATGGTGCGCAGACACCGGCAAAAGAACAAGGCCGTCAACAGAACAGAGGTAACGCAGGGTATCCAGAGCTGGCAGGGACCAGGAAAGCAGCCAGAATCTAAGGGGTTCGCTCCGTCACTCAGAAAGCTGCTGTGCTGCCTACAACCAGCCCTGGGGCTGCCTTTCCTGGGAAGCCGCTCCACAGCAGTCGGAGCCTGACATTGGAAGGACTTTAAATTGCCACATAATTATTTTTACTTCCTATATCACTAGGAAGCATAAATCTCCATCTGAGTCTTCAGACCTTGGCGGCTATAACTGAGTTTCCATTTACCAAGCGAGAATCAGCAGTTTTTAGAGCAGCGAGACCTCCAAAGCCACTTGGGAATTGAGTAGAGACCAGAATCTTGCTCTAACACGGAAGAGCTCCTCTTTAAACTGTGAACGCTATGCGAGGCTATCTTAGGAAGAGTTATAAATATTCTGCTATTAAGTATTTCTCAGCTACCTTCTCTGGTGCCCCTTGTCAGTCTGTCTGTCTCTCTCTGTCTCTCTCAGTCTTTTTGAGACAGGATCTCATTATGCAGCTCAGGCTGGCCTTGAGCTCATTTGGTAGCCCTGGCCGGTCTCAAACTCACAGCAGTCCTGCCTTAGCCTCCTGAGTGCTGAGATTACAGGCGTGCACCACCACACCCAGTTCCTTGTACTTGACTTTATACAAGCATGGCCGCGTTATACTCGCCCTTTCCACTGTGCACACCGAGGTGTAAGAGCTCCCAGGGTGGTGTGTGTAGGGCAGCTGCCGTCTCCCCCTGCCTCTGTAGGCTGTCACAGATTCTTTTCCTTTCGTTGCCTCCTGGGTAGGTGTCTGGCTCACTCCTGCTTTGCACAGCTGGGTGTTGCCGCTGTTGCTCTGAACACCCCTTCCCCTGATTTTTTTTTTTTTTTTTCCTTTTGGTACCAGGGATTGAACTCAGGGTCCTGCACTTGCCAGGCAAGCACTTATTCTACTGAGCTATCTCCCCCGCCCCTCACCTGACTTTTATACACTGGGTTGCCATTTCTTTTGGATACATTCTTATCTAGGGGTGGAAAACCTGGACCAGAGAGTTTGTACCCTTCCTGTGATAGTGTTGGGAGTGTTTGTTAGCTTGGTTTGTTTTGCTTTGTTCTATCTTGCATCCGGTAGTGGGATCGAACTTAGGACCTTGCACTTGCCAGACAGGCGCTTCTGCCACTGAGCTATATCCTCAGCCCCTGGTTTGTTTTTAAGACAGAATCTTGCCCTGTCACCCAGGCTGGCCTGAACTCACAATCCTCCTGCCTCAGCCTCCTGAGTGTTGGGATGACAGGCTCGAGCCACCATTCTCAGTTTGGGGTTAATTTCTTAATAATGGAACAGATTTTTCAATAAATGAGAGGCGCATATAATGCCCAAGCTTATCAAGGGCATTATCACAGGGACTCCCGTGCCGGAAATTTATGCTTTACCTTAAGTTTGGAAATAAGCCCATTCCTCACTTACAGCTCTAAAGCCTCAGAGTGGGAGCCTGTGCTAGTAAGTGAACAATACGAAGGAGATCAGGTTGTTGATTTTGTTTTTTTGTTTTTTTTTTCCCAGAAGCTACACCTCTCTTTTGCTCCACCGGCCTCTGTCCTTGTTCTTGCTTTAAATGCTATACACATTCTTTTCTGCTTTGTGCTTTAATCTCACCCTCAGTGAGAGGTTTCTTAACCTACAGCCCCCAAAATATTGGATTATTATGGAGACAAGGTGCAGTATTCCAAGCACTGCACTATGATAAAAGTAACAGGCTAATGATTTTCCTTCTCGGTTCCAATACCAGAGGTCCGCGTATGGAGTGCCCGTGTCTGTCACCTCCTGTCCTCTGATGAAACCGCACTTTTGACACAGAGTCACAATAAAGAGGTGCCCTCTCCCGTGTGAGCTCTCTGTAAATGTCACTCACAAAAATAGGGCTCCAGGGCCGGCCAAACGGCTCAGCGGATGGGGGTTCAATCCCCAGGCCTACCCATATGGAGAAGGCAGTTGAGACTGGGCATGGCGGTGCAGCCTGTAATCCCAGCTCTTGGGAGGCTGTAAACAGCAGATCACTACGAGTCCGACCTAGTAGTGAGGCCCTGAACACTCTGTAGACCCTTCCCTAAAATACTAAATAAATTATAAAATAAAATAAAAATAAAACTCCTTTTCCACAATGTCTCTGACCTTACCATCAGCAGAACTGTGCAGGCGGCGAGGGCTTCGGTAACCAGAGCTTTCCTAAGATATGGTTGGGACGATTCGAGGCTGGGTGGGGCAGGCAGGCAGGCTGCAGAATCAGCGGAAATGTCCGCGTCCGTGGACACGAAGGGCTCTGGTAGCGCCGAGCCGAAGCAAGGCGGGAGGCCCGAGGCCGGGGCTGACTCCCCCGCCGGCCGCCGAGCACCACTTCCTCCCGGCCTGGGACATCTCACTGCCCCGGCTCAGGTCTCTGACCCCAGCTGCCAGCCAGTGACTTGTGACTTTGCTTAAGGATACCCATGGGCATGGCCCTCGCCGGAGGCCGCCAAACTCGTTTCTTTTGCACCCGGCACCGAATTTGGTTCCAGAGGTATGGAGCCCGGCGCGGAGGCCTTCTGACACTTGGCACCTTCCCCTTCCTCGAGAAATCAGTTTATCTAAAAATATCTCGCGCAGAAGACCCGCCGGGGCCGCGGTCACCCCATGATGGACGCGGCCTGCCCGCCGCGCCTCTGCGCGGTGCCCCCGGGCCGCGACCCCTCCGCCTGGCCGGGTGCAGCCCTTTTATTTATTTCCAGTCGCTTTTCAATTGGGCAGCGCCGGCGTCCTTTCTGTCACCTCCGATCCTGGGCTGATAATCCGTTTTGGTGCCCTCGTCCGCCTCGAGGCGCGTCCCCTAATCACGCTGAAAATTCCTAGTCCAGCTAGGTAGGGAGGGGGCGTTTATGGAGGATTAGAAGAGTCAGCGTGCTAGGGCCGGCGGGGGTCGCTCAGCGGGTCCCCAGCCTGGAAATTTACCAGAAGCGTGTCACACTCTCTCTGGTTCCTTAGCAGGGAAAGACTTTATCATTGTCACACACTGTGTCAGCCAGACGCAGCCAAGATAGCTCCTGAGTTCCAAGCTCTGCCCTGGAACTTTGAGCCATAAAATCGTATCACTTCTTGTAACGCAAAATGTAGCAGTTTTGGGGCCGGCGAGATGGTTCAGCAGTCTAAAGCGCCCGCTTAGGAATGCTTAAGCAACCGCAGGGACCTCATTTTGATCCCTGGCACCACGTGCTGCGCCAGCCCCACCCCTAGGGCAGTCTGAGCTGGCCATAACACCAAAAAAACAAACAAAAAAAAAAAAGCAGCACAGTTTCTTCAGGGCACCCAAGATGGTGCAGATGCCATGTGGGAAGTCGCAGAGGCTAGGCGGCCACTCGGTTTCCCAGGGTCCCATGCACCACGCCCGCCCTGAGCCCCGGCCAGTGTCCCCTCGGTCGCCCTGCACAAGGCCTCAGGTCCTCGCAGCAGCCCTCAGGGGTGCCAGGCTCCAGTGAAGAGGGAGAAGGCGCAGCTGGGTGACACCCGCTGCGGACCTGGCCTGGCCTCTTCCCTTCGGCAGTGAAGCCAGCGGAGGGGGAGCCACGCAGGACTCTGCAGAAACCTGGTCTCACACTGCTGCCCTGTGGAGGCTCCCAGAACTGCAGCTCCTCGTGGGCCCTGCACCCACCTGCCCAGGGGGCTCGTGGCCTCCAGGGAGGGGGCACAGACCTCAGCCGAGCCCGAGGAGCAGGTCACGGCTGAGGCCAGAGCCAAATGCAGATCTGACTCCTCCCTACCCTTTTCACACACCTAGAAGGGGCTTTAAAAAAAAAAAAGCCTCCACCCTTTTGAATTTCCACTCAACCCTATATGGCAGTGACGCCTCTCCATCACCCCACAAGCTCAAGGCAAACCTGAGCTGCATAGCAAGTTTCAATAATAGCAGTAATAATCTTGGGCCAGCGAGATAGCTCGGCGGTCTAAAGCACCTGCTTAGGCAACCAGAGGCAACCGCAGGGACCTGGGCTCCAATACCCGCACCACATGCTGGCCACACCCCCACCCCGGCAGGCTGAGCCAGCCATGACATAAAGTTTAAAATTAATAAAAATGTTAGCCGGGCGTGGTGGCGCACACCTGTAATCCCAGCACTGGGAGGCTGAGGCAGGAGGATCGGTGTGAGTTCAAGACCAGCCTGGGCTACAAAAGTGAGCTCAAGGTCAGCCTGAACTGCATAGCGAGACCCTGACTCAAAAAGACACATAATAATAATGATGATGAAAAGCAGAAACTGAGGCTGGGGAGATAGCTTGGCAGTCTAAGTCCCTGCCTGGAAAGCATAAGGACCCGGGTTCAATCCCCCTTATGCTGCATGCTATGCCAGCCCCAGAACCCTGAGTGTACCATGACGGCCACCGAAACCAGATAGGAGGATCACTGTGAGCCCAAGCTGCATAGCGAGACCTTGTACCAAAGAAATAATTTTTTTTTTAATGTAAAAAGAAGGGCTGGCCGTATAGCTCAGCGGATTAAGCGCTTGCTTAGGGAAGTGCAGGGGCCAGGGTTCGGCTCCTGGCCCTGCCTGCCACACCAGACCCCACTCTCCAGCCCTCTGAGCCAGCAATGAGGTTTGGGCGTGGTGGTGCGAACCTGTAATCCCAGCACTTGGGAGGTACAAGCAGGAGAATCACTATGAGTCAGTAGTGAGACCCTGTACAAAAATAAATAAATAGGAGCCGGGCGTGGTGGTGCATGCCTGTAATCCCAGCACTTGGGAGGCTGAGGCAGGAGGATCAGTGCGAGTTCGAGACCAGCCTGGGCTACAAAAGTGAGCTCAAGGTGAGCCTCAACTGCATAGTGAGACCCTGTCTCAAAAAGACAAATAAATAAATAAATAAATAAATAAATAGGGCTGGGGAGATAGCTCAGTAGAATAAGTGCTTGCCTGCTAAGCTCAAGGACCTGAGTTCAATCCCCAGTTCCACAAAAAAAAAAAAAGAAAAACAAAAAACAAATAAATGAATAGAAAAACAAAAACTGATGAAAAGCCCTAATCAACGAAGCTTGCTACTTTTTAGAGAAGACAAGGGCAATTATAGCCGGGCATAGTGGCATACTCCTGTCATCCCAGCACCTCGGAGGCCAGCATCGGCTCCACGGTGAGTTCAAAGCCAGCCTGTACTGCATAGCGAGATCCTGTCTCCAAAGCCGAAGACAGGGCAGGCAGTAAATCCTGGGCAGGTCCGTGCCCTTCTCCAGGCAGTGCTGGGACTCAGAAAGTACACAGGAAGCTGTCGCTTTAATCCACATTCCGCAGAAAACCTGGGAGCCTTCCTCCCCCTCTCCTTTCCACATCTGTCAAGGCTGCGGGGTGAAAGAAAGCTGGAGGTTGAAGAGGACAAGCCGTCCCCACGGCGTGACTTATGAGGAGAAATGAAAATATTTGGATTAGCTACAAAACCCGGGCCAGCGCTATTTACAAATGATGAGGCCGCCACCCTCCCCTCCAGCGCTCTGGGCTTTTATGAATGGCTAAGCTATACTTTCCGTTTGCTGCAGCCGGTCGAGACCATTATTTGATGTCCCTCCGTGTTTGTTTATCTTAATTAAGATGGAAAATCAATCATTTTTACTTTCTCTCTCCAAGAGCGGCAGAGGGCTCAGCTCCGATGTGGACCCAGCCTGGCCACCCCAGGCGCGGGGCAGGTGCTGAGCCGGCCGCTCTCCGACTGATCAAACACACATTTGTCCTGTGGGCCTTGTGGACAGACTGGCAGGGTTCTGATAAGAGAGAAAGAAGTCCCCCTCGGCGGCGAGGAGTGACATTTGTATCTAGGACAGGGAAGGGGCAGCTGCTTTCGTTTGTGTTTGCAAATGATTTTCCCCAGTGACATCAACCCAGCTTGCCTGGGAGAGGAAACCAAGGGGTCAGGAGAGGAGGGGGCCGCAGAGCCAGCTGACCACTACCATGCAGGAAACAGGAAGTTAGGAACCTGGGACTTCATCCTGGGACTTTGGTTTAGCCTTTGAGGTACCAGGCCACGGAGCCTAGGAGGAAAGTGGCTTATTTTAGGAGAAATCACTTAACATCAAACTGCTTTAAGCCTTGTACAGTAACATGTGCCTGTCTTCCCAGCACTCGGGAGGCTGAGACAGGAGGATTGCTGAGAGTTGAAGGCCAGCCTGGGCTATCCAATGAGTTCAGCGCAGACTGCAGAAGGACCCTGTTGAAAAAAAAAAAAAAAAATTAATGGAGTCAAGGATGCAATCCAAACACAGCTGAGGGGTTGAGCAAGATCTCTTTACATTCTGGAGCTTTCTAAGACAGCCTCCTCCAGGTGGTACCCAAGGCCCTGGCCCTCAGGGCTGGGTGGTGGAAGGACCATTCCTTGGAGCTGTGCTTGAACAGAAAGATCCCTTCTGTTGCTCAGACCCCTGGAGCCCGTGTGAGCCAGCACACACAAAGGGCATTCACATTTCTGCCGGCTCTCGTCCACTCCCAATGAGGTCTGGAAGGTCAATCTGGGACCAGCAGAAGGCCAGCTCGCCGCTGCCTGCCTTGCCCTGCACCTCAGCCGACCATTGCTCTGCTCCCGGCCAAGCTTTGCTTCTTCCTCCTGGTGCAGCAGGGCCAGTTTGGACAGCGAGGCAGAAACCACAGCCTTGAGAATGAGGCAGAGGCCAAAAAAACGAGCCCCAAGCGTCTCCATCCCCGCTGTCACCTTCTCGTTGTCTACTATGCGTGCAGGAAATGACCATCTGCTTTGTTAAGGCCGCCATAACTTGGGTTTCTCTGAGCTAAGGCTGACTGATGTGCCTTGCAGGGTTCCCCTTGGGGGTAACCACCGTCATAATGCTAGGGCTAGGCCTAGGGAGGAGACTACAGAGACCCAGGTGGGAAAGACACTGCGGTCAGCAGGCGTGGTGGTGCATGCCTGTCGTCCCAGCACTCTGGAGGCTGAGGCAAGAGGATCGCCATGAGTTGGAGGCCATAGTTGGACTGTGAAGTAGCTGAAGGCCAGCCTGCACTACACAGCGAGACCCTGTCTCAAAGAAAGAGATGCTACAGTAACAAGACAACTAGAAGTGGCATTTGTAAGGATAAAATACGCCAGAGTTGGGCTGGCAAGATGGTTCAGCAGTCTAAAGCGCCTGCTTAGGAAAGCTTAGGCAACTGTAGGGACCACGGTTCGATCCCCAGCACCACATGCTGCACCAGCCCCACCACCCCCCCATAATACAAAAAAAAGGCCAGAATTATATAAATGCAAGTAATAATTTCCCTGGTGTTTCATAAATGATGTTCCTCAGAAATCCTATTTGCCCAGATGAATGCTGTGTCTTTGTGTGTTGGCAGTCCGGGTCCCAGGCAGTCCGAGTCAATATTGTAAGGGGTGCTACAGGCTACCCCACTTCCAGCCAGGGCCGCTTTAAGCTGCTTCGTGAGTCGCAGCACCTCTTATTTGTCCCACCCGCCTCCACCCACTGACCTGCCCAAAGCCGCCACAAAACCATCACGGGTGATAAGGACCTCCCCAGCGAGTGAGCTCTGAGGCCATGCCTCTCAGCCCCCACGAGCACCAGCACCTCCAGGGCCCTGTGGGACCCAGCCCACCTCCGCCTCATCCCCGGGTGACCCTGGGCTCATCATTTGTAGAAATGTGACAGGGGACTCTGTCGCAGTGAAAACCACTGCTCCAAGGTGCCTGTGCCTGGCGGTGGCCCTGAGTGGCGCTGGACGTCACCGCATGACCCTCACGGGCAAGAGTCGCTGTGGCTCTGTGCCCAGTGGTCTCTGCACAGCACAGGGCCCGGGCGGGTGGCCGTCCCAACCGTCGGTCAGAGAGCGCTCCACACCTCCTCATCCCCACCACAGGCGCCAAGCACGCAGCCTGCCCAGGTCCTGCTCGCCCTGTTTCGCGCATCTTAGCCTCACAGAAGCAGAGAACCTTATTGCTCGGTCTCCATCCGCCCGCGCTCCCTGACCGCCCCTTGCCGCTTACTCCTGCTGGAGGCGTGGCTGCAGGACAAGGCGGCGCCTGCGCAGAGCCCACCTAACGCTCTCGGGTGCCCTTCCCACACCTGGACGCGATTGCAGAGCAGAGCGGAAGCACCCTTAGCAATCAGGCGACCAAGCTGTCCACTGTCTCACGCGTCCGGCCCTCCTTTTTCAAGTCCCAGGTAACTAAGATTCTGGGATGGCAGCGCGTGGTGGCTCACGCCTGTAATCCCAGCACTCGGGAGGCTGAGGCAGGAGGATCGGTGCGAGTTTGAGACCAGCCTGGGCTACAAAAGTGAGCTCAAGGCCAGCCTCAACTGCATAGCGAGACCCTGTCTCAAAAAGACAAAAAAAAAAAAAAAAAAGAAAAAAAGATTCTGGGATGTCTTCGGTCATCCTTAATGTTCTACAGCTGTGTATGCTGTTTCTTTCAGCCCGCATTCTGTGCTTCCGAAGACTACAGATACCTGCTCCTTAGGACTATTCAAAAATCAAATTAATGGGGCCCGGCAGGATGGCTCAGTGGTCTAAAGCGCCTGCTTAGGAAAGTTTGGGCCGCTGCAGGGACCGCGGTTCGATCCCCCGCACCACATGCTGCGCCAACCCTGCCCTCAGGGCAGGTTGAGCCGGCCAGATAAAATAAACAAACAAACAAAAGTTCTGAAACAAGAAAAAAAAAATAAAATAAGGAAAAGATTTGAAAGGTGGAAGAGGAGCAAGTCATTAAGAAAAATAAAAATAAAATTAATAAATAGTTTCAAAGTGCTTTTAAAAATTTAAAACAGCCAGGCGTGGTGGCGCATGCTCTCTCAGCTGTAATCCCTGCAGTTGGGAGGCTGAGGCAGGAGGATCACCCTGAGCTCAGGGCCAGCCTGGGCTGAAAAAGTAAGGTGAAGAGAAGCCTGGGCATACAGTGAAACTTTGTCTCTAAAAATAAAAAGTAAAAAAATTTTAAGAGGAAGTCCCAAAGGTCTCGAAGCAAGTCCCAGATCCTAGTGACAGGGACCTCTGGCATCTGGGCCCTTGTGCCTGGGTTCTGATCATTACGTGTCCCCTCTGTGGTATGGGCTTAAAGGAAGCGATGCTACCTTGCTCGTGGGGAAAACACACTGATTTTTCTATGGAGATCGGATTGCCTGACTCTCATGGATAGCCTCCAACGAAGGACTGGGGCGGAGAGCATTCTCACACCTCCTGGTCCTCCAGGGGGAGCGCCCTGGAGTACAGACGGGACGGCAGACCAGAGCCCTTCCAGCACCGGTGGCTTATTTTCTTTCCAATGTGGCAAGCTGTTGAAATTTCCCACTTTGTTTATAGCCAAATCCAGGACCTGGGGACCCTGGGGACGTCGCCGCCTACATCCCCGTTTCCCAGGCGCACCCAACGCCCAGCTCTCCCAGGTACGGGGAGGGGAGGGGGTCAGACCCGCTGATTTGAACTCGCAGGCCTTAGGCAAAGGACAGGCGAGGTCAGGCGGTGACATCCCAGACCCTCCTCCAGATGCTCACGGCTCCCTGGAGCAGAGGTGGACTCAAAGCCAAGCAGAAGATGCGGGTCACCAGGATCGTGCAGTCCTTCCCTCCAGCAGGGCAGCGTCCTGCCGGGCCCCCGTGGGACTCTGTCCTTTGACCTCACCAGAAGTCGTCTAGGACCTCATAGCAATTCCGAGCTCTCTGGAACCGTGCCTCTCAAATTTTCCTTGATTCCATTTGCTCTACAGGTACTTCATCCAATTCTTGGCATACCCAGGGATCCTATAATATTCTGTAAATTGCAGCCCAACTGTATAGGCTGGGCTGCTGACCTCAAATTCCATAATAGATTCCCATACCTTGCATGGCCTGGGAAATAAAGCGGCTCTCCCTGGAGAGCAGCTCGGGGCTTTGTAGGTCGCCTCATGACGTAGGAAAGGCGTAGGCAAATGAGACCTGTGTAAGTACAATATTAGTGCTGTAAATGAGTCTTGGAGCCACACGGGGACCGCGGCTTATTAAAATATCCTTAAAAGATACCTAATTCCAACAGAACTTTGGGTGTTTTTTTTTTTTAATTTTTTATTTTATTTTATTTATGTATTTATTGTTTCAGAACCTTTGTTTGTTTATTCACTCATTTTTTTATGGCCGGCTCAGTCCGCCCCAACAGCAGGGCTGGCGCAGCATGTGGTGCCGGCGATCGAACTGCGGTCCCTAAAGCCACCCAAGCTTTCCCAAGCAGGCGCTTTAGACCACTGAGCCATCCCGCCGGGCCCCACTTTGGGTGTTTTTAACAAAATTGTTTCTCTTTATTCCATGGATTTCTTCTATCTTTTCTGGATTCCTTGGCTGTATTGTTTTTGCTTTAACCTTCAGAAAATTTTTTTCTGTAATCAAGCACTCAGATTAGAGGTCGTGGTGGACATACGGGCGTCTATGCTTTTGCCACAGAATAGTTGCAAACTACTTTTCCATTTTCTGATTCTTTTTTTTTTATTTTTATTAAATGATGTTAAGTATAAAGTTTTGCTTTCATTTTTTTTAAAGAATTTTATTTATTTTACTTTTTTTTCTTGTTTCAGAACTTTTGTTTGTTTATTTTTATGGCCCCACTCAGCCTGCCCTGAGGGCAGGGCTGGCGCAGCATGTGGTGCCAGGGATCGAACCTCGGTCCCTGAAGCTGCCTAAGCTTTCCTAAGCAGGCACTTTAGACCACTGAGCCATCCTGCTGGGCCCCTTACTTTCATTTTTTTAGAGGGGAAAAAAAGTGATTGCTACTGCAAGAAGCGCTGCTTGCTCCCAACCCTAGGGTCCTGCTTTCAGGGGTCCTCTCATGAATTCTGCGTGTCCCTTCCACGATTCTAAATCCTGTGAATACAGCTATTTTTCAAATGCAATGCTTGCAGGCCACGTCACACTGAGGAGGGGGCCTAGCTGCTCTTAACCAGCCGAACTCCCCTTCGCCTCCCTTCCTTTTCCAAATGTGATCCTATCATAATCTCTCACTCACCCATACCCAGCCTTCATGTTATTTTAGCTCTATACTCGTGATTTGCTGCTGCCTCCTGTAGAGTTGTCTGGTGAAGCTTTGAGTTCATTTCTTGTTTTTGCTAGAGTTTGCAATGATCCCTGCTTTGTCTTGCGCTTTGTTGGTCCGCTCGTTGGTTTGCCTTTTGGATAAAGGGCCTTGCTACCCGGCTGGTCTCAAACTCACAGCCATCGCGGCCCTGCCCCGGCCTCTCAAGTGCGGGGGATCACAGCCACACGCAGCCAGGCCCAGCAAGGTGTCGCTTTCACTGCGTAGGCTTTCCTAGGCCCTTCCCTCCCCTCTGTGCTAGGGTTCTGACATTTTTCTATACTCTAATATTCTTCGTCTTTCCTGTCTTCTCTCTCTCTGGCTGCTCTCACTCTCCTTAAGACTTCCTCGATTCCCCTGTCCAGCATGCCCATTGATTGTGCCTCGGCCTGAGCCCGACCTGAATCCCCAGCGGGCCGTTTCTGGTCTTTCATTCCCCGTCACAGGCACAGTGTCTCTTCCTCCTCTGAGAACAGGACCAAGGGCTTGTCTGTCTTTGGCTTTGCTTTCTTAAATCCCTGCTCCTGCCCCCTCTATCCACTGTTTCCTGGAGCAGCTTTCGGCCTCCCTGGTCCTCATCTCTGGCGCTGACTTGCTGCAGTGTGAGGAGCCTCAGGTACCTGCTTGGACCCCGAGCCAGGCACTAATGCACAGTGGGTCATTTGTGCCTCACCATGGGGTCTCTCAGTGGGCGGCCTCCCTGAGACCCTACAGCTCAGGGTGCCAGGGCTCCAGCTGCGTGGCTTGGGTGTCCTGAGCCTCCGGGTCAGGGGCTCTCTTTTCTGGATCACCTCGCTTTTCCAAAACCGATCCACAGTTCTCGAGGTAGCAACCCAGGTGCATGGAGTGCGGTGCAGCCGGAAGCCAGGAGCCTCAGGTCTGGCACCAACCACTCCTCCATCCGCTGTGGCTCCTCTGTCATCCCCGAGCATGTGGCGTGAGGTGGGGAGCTTCCTGGCTTTTCTTCCCTGGGGAAACCAGAAAAGGATCATTTCCTGACTGTGGGAAAGTGAGACAGCCCCACAGCCCAGCAGCCACAAAGCTCTGTAACAAACAGTCCTTGGCTGTGTTAGCTGATGGAGCCTACTCGGCTGCCTGGCGTGTGCTGTTTCTCCATCTGCAAAATGCACAGCTGGGTCCCCGACTCCATCCGGGCCGAAAAGCCTGTGCCTGCCCCGAGCAAGGGTCCTCCTCCCGGGGCACTCCCTGGAGGCACCGAAATGGGGTGGGGGGTAATACTCGGCAAAATCTCCTGGCAAAGTGTGCCTGGGCCATGAGACAGTTTAGTGGCTGCCCCTGTGGAACCTTCACTTTGGTCCCCAGTCATCTGCTGCTGACATCCACCGGTGGCCTCCCTCTCACCTCCTTTCCTGGGTAGCAGGACCCTGCCAGGAGGCCAGCCTGGTACCTGACCCACGCAGAGAATGTCGAAGGCCAGGGACCGTTTTAAAGGATTTGACGGGGTGCCTGGCTCAGGCCACCTTAAGGGCAGCTCTCATGCTCCACGTAGAGGTGAAGATCGAACCACCGTCCCTTGCACCTGAGTTCCTTTGCTGAATCATGTGCCTTAATCAACTGAGCTACCTGGTAAGCCCCCAAAGTTGAGAAGGACTTTTTCCCACAGACCATTTTGGAGCTGAGTACCCTAGAATCCTAGACACCTCCCAGGCACAAAGACTTCAGAGTGACATCCCTAAAAAACACAGCATTTGAGCTAAGAAACCTAGAATTAAAATGTTTGCTGGGCGTGGTGGCACAGACCTGTCACCCCAGCACCCAAGAAGCCAAAGCAGGAGGATTGCTATGAACTCAAGGCCAGCTGGAACTATACAGCAAGACTGTCTTTAAAAGATTGGGGGCAGGGAAATAACTCAGTGGAATAAGTGCTCGGCTGAGAAGTTCAAGGTCCTGAGTTCAGTGCCTGGTACCAGAAAAAGAAAAAAAAAAAAAGATTGTTGCTAGGCTTGGTGTCATGTGCCTGTTGTCCCAGCTACCTAGGAGGCTGAGGCAGGAAGATCACAAGCTAAAGTCGGCCTGGGGGCCAGAGGCAGCATAACAAGATCGTGTTTCAGCCTAATAAAAAATTGTTCACCTCTCCTTTAGGTGAGAACCTGAAACGTTGTGGAGTCTGCTGTAGAAAGAGAAAAGAAAAAAAAAAAAAAAAACTGAGTTTCTACCTCAGTTCCTCCTCTTCCCAGTTATGGGAGCCCTAATTTCACCTTCTGAAATCAAGATTGATGAGTACTTTCGGACTACGTTAGAATCACAGAGGCCCCAGACATGAGGGCGTTTACAAGCACAAAAGTGCAGCCCAGGCATTGAGTATTACTATTATTTTGTTGGTTTGTTTGTTTGTTTGTTTGTTTTAAGGCAGGATCTCACCATGTAGCTCAAGCTGGTCTTGAACTCTCGGAGATCCTCCTGCCTCAGCCTCCCAGGTACTGGAGTGACAGGCCCAGGCCACTGCACCGGGCAACAGGACTATCATCACATGACCATTGTAACTGTTGGGCCAGGGTACCCTGAGCCTGCCGCTGCCTCCAGGATGTGCTTTGTAAACCCTGCCCCCCCACCCCAGGCAATTACACAGCGACAGCTGGCTTTCCAGATACACCCTTTGGCTCTTTTTTTCCTTGAGAGAAATGAATCTGGAACCAGTCTACCTCGGCCTTCCAAGATGTGCAGCCTCTTCTGAACAGCCTGAAATGAACAAAATGGGGAGGGAAGTGGGTCTCCACCTCGGGCTTCTGAGTGTGATACCAAACAAGATCAAGGAGGAACCTCTCCGGCTGGCGAGATAGCCCAGTGGTCTAAAGCGCCTGTGTAGGCAACCACAGGGACCACTGTTTGATCCCCAGCACCACCCACAGGGCAGGCTGAGCCGGTCATAACATAAATAAGTAAATAGAGTTTAAAAAAATAAAAATAAAAATAAATTGGGCCCGGCAGGATGGCTCAGTGGTCTAAAGCACCTGCTTGGGAAAGCTTAGGTAGCTTCAAGGACCGCGGTTCGATCCCCAGCACCACATGCTGTGCCAGCCCTGCCCTCAGGGCAGGCTGAGCAGGCCATAAAAATAAATAAAAGTTCTGAAGCAAGAAAAAAAATAATAAAATATAATAAATAATTCTTAAGGGGCCCGGCGGGATGGCTCAGTGGTCTAGAGCGCCTGCTTGGGGAAGCTTGGGCGGCTTCAGGGACCGCGGTTCGATCCCCGGCACCACATGCTGCGCCAGCCCTGCCCTCGGGGCGGGCTGAGCCGGCCATAAAAATGAGTGAATAAACAAACAAAGGTTCTGGAACAAGAAAAAATAGATAAATAAATAAAAATTTAAATAATAGTAATAATTCTTTAAAAAAAAAAAGGAGGAACCTGTGGGCAAGCGCACCTGCACAGGTGGCCCCTGAGCCCGCATTGTTAGCGGCCTGTCCCACCCCAATCCCCGCCTTTGGTGGAAAGCCGTAGAGACTTTTAAATAAACAGCCACAGCAAGGCCAAGCTGCCTGTCTCCCGGACTTTGTCTTTTCGTCTGTACCGAGAGCCGTGAAGCAAAACGAATATGCCTTCAGCTTCCCTCGGCCCCCAGAAAATGAGCCAGTCCGCTTAACAATAAATGGTGGTTGCGGCCTGCACACATGGCCGGCGGACGGAGAGAGAGGACGAAGTTGAGCGTAATGAAGTCCAGGGTCTGTGTTCCCACACGTGGACAGGAAAGGGCGGGTGTTTTATAACTGTTTGCTGAAGTTAATGGTAATAAATTCCTCACTTGTGATACATTAACTTTAATGTTTTCATTACTTGGTGATTTAGATTTTCCCTCTTCACGTTGTAAATCTCGTCATCCCAGGAGCAGAGCAGGTCGGGTGTCTGCGGGAGGGCTGGGATGGGCCGTGCGGAGGGAGACTCTCTCTCTCCCTGTGGTCTGATGAAACATGTTGTTATGCCTCATCCCAGTTTGCTGTTTTCTTCTTTGGTTTTGTTTTTCTTATTTTGCTTGTTTGTTTCTTTTCTTTTCTTTTTTTCCCCCAGTTGCTGAGTGTCAGCCCTTAGTTAATGATCTGTGCATGTAGATATGGAGATCTAGTGTTCTCATTTTGCAATTACAGACTTGGGATTTGGTTGGAAACTTCTGGGTCTACATGCGTCTTGCCCATTTTCCCCACCTAATTCTTTTTCCTTGCAAAGTGCAAAGCCCCTCCAGCTTGCTTGAGCTTTGCCAGATGAGATGGAAACGCCAGGAAAGATGTGAAATGGCCCCCTGGCCACTGGAGGACTGTGATTTATTCTCGAAGCCTGAGGTACCCCCCAGCAGCCGGCACTTTTCTGTCTCGAAGCCCCGTGGCTGTAGTGGAGCTGGCCGGGGTGTGATGGCTGGAGTGGCCCTTGTCCCAGGGGTGACCTACACCAGGCCAAGGCTCCGCTAGGCCCATCCAGGCCCTCTTTAGCCCGCTCACCCTCAAACACTCAGAGAAACTCTGTAATTATCAGGTCTTTGTTTGCGTTCAAGGTTTTCTGACTCCTTCTGATGATAATCTGAATGGTGTCTTTCACTATGAAGACCTGAAGCCAGGCTGAGGCAGGAGGATCACCAGGAGTTCAAGGCCAGCCTGGGCTACACAGAGAGACCCTATCTAAAAAAATTTTTTTTTAAAAAAGTGTAGTAGAATGCAAATGAAAGACATTATTACAGAAACACTTTAAACCCCTTCTTATTCTAAAGGCAAATTATTGGGAGTCTCAGCCCGTCAGCCAATGGGAACAGGCTTGACAGCTGGCTGAGACACACGGAGGCCGTCTTCGGAGTCAGCCAAGCCAGGGACCACTAGTCACACCAGGTGCTGCTGTGAGGGTGTCGGGGTTTCTGTACCAGAATTGGAAGGCTTTGTCCTGTCCCTTCTGCTCCCACTGATGGGGAGGTGTCCCTGAGGCCACAGTTGCTTACTGCTACCCCGTGGTGGGGCCAAGTTGGCTCCTCAGCCTCCAGGAATAAGTGTTGGTTCTGTGTGTCGCCTTGTAGCCCCTCCTTCCTGGCAGAAAGCTTTACACAAAGAAAGCAACTTGCATATCTGACTTACCGACCTTATTTCCTGAGCCAGGCATGGTGTCTGGGACCCCAGAGGGCTGGGAGGATGCAGCTGTAGGATTGGGAGTTCGAGGCCAGACTGGGCAGCTCAGCAAGTGAAAATAAAAAATGAGTTAAGCATGGGGCGTGGCTCAGCATAAAGGCCCTGGGTTCAGCCCCAAGTACCAAAGCGCGTGCACGGGCACTCGAGTGCACGCGGGCACACACACACACACACACACACACACACACACACCCTGAATCCCGCTTCCCTTCAGCATCAGAGGACGCGGGATTCTTTCCCTTCTCTGATTCTTAGGGATTGTTTCCGGTCCACGGTTTCCGGTCCACAGTGACACCCTTCTCTTGGGAGCCACACAGGGACAGAACACCTTTGCCCTCTTCTGCCCCCATATCCTGTCCCTTCCAGCCACCTCCAACTCTTCACAGTTCTTCCCAATGCCACAAACACGCTACACTTGACTGATGGAAATTAAGAAAAAAAATCAAAAAGAAACTCCCTCCCTAAGAACAAGAAGACACTAAGGAAAAGAAGTAATAAACCTTCATGGGAGTGGGGCCAGGGAGATAGTTCAGGGCCACAAATGCCTGCCTGGCAAGTGCAAGGTCCTGAGTTCAATCCCTGGTTTCACAAAAAAATAAAATAAAATAAACTTTTGTGGGGTGTTGGGGGATTGCCAAGGCAGGGTCTCGCTCTGCAGTTCAGGCCAGCCTTGAGCTCACTGTGTAGTCCAGGCAGGCCTTGAACTCGCAACGATCCTCCTGCCTCAGCCCCCCAAGTGCTGGTATTACAACTGTCCAGCACCACACTCAGCTAGTAACAAACTTACTAAAGAAGAACGTGGAAGGCAGTGAAGCAAGTCTCGTAAGCACATCCGGGGGGCAACAGTCATCAGATAAAGGAAGACCACCTCGACCCCACCCCTCCCACAGTCCCTTCTGGGCTGAGTATTGGAGGCTTTGGAAAATGTGTGTCTGTAAACACATCTGTTGAGGACGCCCACCTTCAAACTCGAACAGCAGATGGGCCGGCCCGGTTCCCAGCCCTCCGATATTAGATTTTGTTAGGCATTGTGCTATGCCTTTGTCTGACATCACAGCACTTGGGAGGCTGAGGCAGGAGGGTGGCCGTGAGCTCAGGGCCAGCCTGGACTGGGTGGCGAAGCCCTATCTCAGATAGATGGATGGATGGATGGATGGATGGATGGACGGACGGACGGACAGACGGACGGACGGACGATGAAAGAAGCCTACAATTTAAGCAGAAGAATTGAACAGCAATGTCTCTGTAAAACTCCCGCTTTTCCTGTCAGACTACTACAGTGGCGACCAAGTAGGTAGTGGTGGCAGAAGTCAGTCGCGCTGCTCGGGGACACCTGTGCCATGGCCCCCAGTGGCACTAACTGATCTCTCCCAGCCCCCAGAGGCCCACAGGCTGGGGCTCCTGAATGGGCCTCTCCACCAGCCATGGGGGACTGTGTCACACTCTGAGGGCCCGCCGCCACCCCATCCTTTTCTGTCACCTCAGAGCTGGGCCCAGCTGGGACAGAGAACTCCGGGAGGAGGCTTCCTGCCCCTCACCTGGGAGCCTGGCAGCCCCGCATTTCCCGCCTCTTCTTCTGTGGCTCCACACCTTCCCCTAGGAACCCTGCCTTTATCTGTGCTTCTCTTAGAGATTCAGCTGAGCGCAGAGACAGAGGTTAGGACGCTGGCAAAACTCTGTCCTGTGCTGACCTCCCAGGACAGATCCCTTACGACACATTGAAAACCCGTTTCTGGTGTTCATCAGGTAACAAAACCTCTACTTTAATAGATACATAAATATTAATGTGTTGCCTTAAATTAGAAAATTACACAAATGCCTGTAGCTTCTTCCTAGTTTTAGTATCACCCTGTGTACACTCGAGCTGGCCTTGAAATCAAGACCCTCCTGCCTCAGCCTCCCTGGTGCTGGGACTGCAGCCCTGCACAACAGCGCCTGCCTGGATTCCACACCCTCTTTTTTTTTTTTTTTTTTTGTCTTTTTGAGACAGGGTCTCGTTATGCAGTTGAGGCTGGCCTTGAGTTCACTTTTGTAGCCCAAGCTGGTCTCGAACTCGCACTGATCCTCCTGCCTCAGCCTCCCGAGTGCTGGGATTACAGGCGTGCGCCACCACGCCCGGCTTCCACACCCTCTTTGTGTCCTTCCAATTTTAGTATATGTGCTGCCGAAGAGAGCACCACACCCTCTTTGTGGATCCAGGCGGATCCACCCAAGACTCCACCTGCCTTGTTCCCCAACAGCGTGGCAGCCTCTGGATCACTGCCTGAGCTGACAATAAAAAAGGGAACTGTGCAGCCAGTGTACTGGTGTATGCCTGGAGAGGCTGAGGCAGTAGGAATGCCATAAACTCCAGGCCAGCCTGGGATGTGTAGCTAGACCCTGCCTGAAAAAGAAAAAAAAAAGGTCCTGTTAAAAAACAAATAGGGCCAGGGAGATAGCTCAGTGGCACAAGCACCTGCCTGGCAGGCACAAGGTCCTCAGTTCGCTTCCCAGTACAAAAAAAATAATAATAAATAAAGAGGCAGTGTCGCTGGCATCCTAGAACCCGGGCTTGGGCTGCACACCTCTCAGCCGGGCTCTGCCTTTGTCTGCTCTGCCGAGGTGGCGGCGGCGACTGCGTGCTCGGGGTCTCAGTGGGTGGGGAGAGAGAGTCTCACGCTGATAATGCACTGAAAGTAAATGAAATTAAATAAGCGAAGCAGCGCGCCTCCTCCTGCCTCCCCCTGGGTGATTCAATTCGCGCCGCCGCCGTCTCCTCGGTCCCGCGCAGGGGCCGCCTCGGTCCCCCCGCTGGGGCCGGGAATCTTAACATTGGAACACAAGCTTCAGTCAAGCGTTTTTATGCGCCTGCCAGCAGGATCAGCGGGCCGGGGTGGGCGCGCTAATGTTACATCCATCGGGGCAGCTCTCCCCGCACTCGCGGCCGGTGTTGGCCCATTTTCATAATTATAGATGTTCCATAAAATGGCATTTAGATTTGCATTAAAAAGGAGGTTTGAATTCTAATAGAACGTTTAATGCGGCTTTTATGATTCATACTCCTGGCGTCTTTACTGAGAGGCTGTGTCTCCAAGACCTTTAAAATGAGGAGCCAGGTGTGGTGGCGCTGGCCTGTGATCCCAGCGCTGGGGAGGCTGAGGCAGGAGGATTGCTAAGAGCTTAGGATCAGCTTAGGACACACAGTGAGTTCAAGGCCAGCCTGAGCTACAGAAGGAGAACCTGTCTTGAAAAAAACCTAAATAGAGCAACAGCCTGCAGGGAACTGCTAAAACCTCCACGCATGCCACGCGTGGTGGCGGATACCTGTAATCCCAGCACTCGGGAGACTGAGGCAGGAGGATCGGTGCAAGTACAAGACCAGCCTGGGCTACAAAAGTGAGCTCAAGGCCAGCCTGAACTGCATAGCAAGACCCTGTCTCAGAAAGACAAACAAACAAACAAATAAATAAATAAATAAAACCTCCAAGCTTGGCAAATCCTGTTTCTTTCTTTTTTTTGAGGCAGGATCTCGCTATGCAGTTCAGGCTGGCCTTGAGCTCACTTTTGTAGCAAAGGCTGGTCTCGAACTCGCACCGATCCTCCTGCCTCAGCCTCCCGAGTGCTGGGATTACAGGTGTGCACCACCACACTCCACTAAATTTTTTTTTTTGTTTTTCTTGTTTCATTTTTATCCCATGGTTGCATTTAATTTTGACGCTTCCCCAGGCAGCTTTATGGACAGTGTTTCTTTTTTGTTCTTGTTTTTTGAGACAGGGTCTCCCTGTGTAATTCAGACTTTGAACTCACTGCGTAGCCCAGGCTGGTCCCAAGCTTGCAGTCACGCTCCTGCCTTAGCCTCCCGAGTGCTGGGGTCACAGGCCTGCACCACCCCACCCCGCCTGGAAAGTGTTACTGACAGGGCTTCTCTTCCAAGGGCTTCCTGTGCCTGGCCCCCACCCTGACCAATGCCCAAGCCCAGCAGAAACTGCTATTTTTACTTGGAAAGCAGCTACAGAGAGGTGGCAGAGCTTCGGGAAGGAAAGAACTCTCTGTGGTCTGTAGTTGCACAGCCATGTGTGGGACAGCTCAGGAGCATAAAATGATCTTCACTGCATTTGAAAGTGTCTTCAAAAGTTATCTTTGGGGCCTGGCGGGATGGCTCAGTGGTCTAAAGCGCCTGCTTGGGAAAGCTTGGGCAGCTTCAGAGACCGCAGTTCGATCCCCAGCACCACATGCTGTGCCAGCCCTGCCTTCAGGGCAGGCTGAGCCAGCCATAAAAATGAGTGAATAAGCAAATAAAAGTTCTGAAACAAGAAAAAAATAAATAAATAAAATAAAAAATTTTTAAAAAGCCGGGCGTGGTGGCGCATGCCTGTAATCCCAGTACTCGGGAGGCTGAGGCAGGAGGATCGGTGCAAGTACAAGACCAGCCTGGGCTACAAAAGTGAGCTCAAGGCCAGCCTGAACTGCATAGCGAGACCCTGTCTCAAAAAGACAAAAAAACAAACCGGGCGTGGTGGCGCACCCCTGTAATCCCAGCACTCGGGAGGCTGAGGCAGGAGGATCAATGTGAGTTCGAGACCAGCCTGGGCTATAAAAGTGAGCTCAAGGCCAGCCTGAACTGCATAGCAAGA
>PVJA010019644.1:0-38125 GCA_004027025.1 Myocastor coypus | reverse complement strand
GTTTGGTTGGCTGCCTCTGTCACCATTTTGCTGCTGTTCCACCGCCATGAACTGGATGCCAAGCCATGTTTGGTTGGCTGCCTCTGTCACCATTTTGCTGCTGTTCCACCGCCATGAACTGGATGCCAAGCCATGTTTGGTTGGCTGCCTCTGTCACCATTTTGCTGCTGTTCCACCGCCATGAACTGGATGCTCTCTGCTCTGTTCCACTCAGCCTTGGGCCAGCCGAATATGGACTGAAACCTCCAGTAACTGTGAGCTAATAAACCTTTACTTCCTTCATTGTTGAGTGTCGGGTATTTATCCCAGCAACGAGTAAAAAGTAACTAAGACAGGCATCAACAGTGTGAAATGTGTTCAGTAAGGTTTGAAGATGAACCCTTCCCTGCCTTGTACCGTGTCTGGCTAGTTTTGCACAGAGGAATGCTCACATCTCATTACATATTTCTAATTCTACAACTAGATACTACTAACATACCCTAGGTGGCTTGACAATGATTTATACACTACTGTTAGTAGCATATACTTTGAAGATGAAAGGTAGATAGCAACCACCTTTTATTAGAATAGTAAGAAGACATGTAACCAGTGAATATGTTCAATTATTAACTTATCCTGCAGGCAATACGTTTGTTGACTTAGTACTCAAAAAGCCTTCTTTTTCTCAAGAAGATGCTTGTCTACCAACAATGGTGCACATTAAAATTAATACTGACTAAAAACACATTTAGCCAAGAGTGCAAATAGTTTTATTCCTGGGAAAAAAAATAACAGTGACTAATATGTACTTTTAAATCCCTTACACAACATTTTGTTCTATTTTTCAAAGAACATGGAAATTAACAATAACTGAAGAAACAGGGAAAAATATAGAAAACTCTTATAGAAAATGAAGCCAAGTCTGAAAAACCAAGCTCAATCTCAGAATTCTCTTTTAAAGTGCCATTTGGGCCCGGCGGGATGACTCAGTGGTCTAAAGCGCCTGCTTGGGAAAGCTTGGGCGGCTTCAGGGACCGCGGTTCGATCCCCGGCACCACATGCTGCGCTAGCCCTGCCGTCAGGGCGGGCTAAGCCAGCCATAAAAATGGGTGAATAAACAAATAAAGGTTGTGAAACAAGAAAAAAATAAATAAATAAAATTTTTAAAAAATTAAAAATAAATAAATTAATTAATTAATTAAAAAAAAAATAAAGTGCCATTAATCAAAGAGGGACACAAAGATAGGATTCTTTTAGGAATAAACATAAGTTATAAAGTTAAAATTCAAACATTTCAGGATTTATTACATACTTCATAGTTTGTCACCTAAAAAATAAAAACCAGCCAGATGAAAGATGTACATCTATAATTCCAGCATTTGGGAGCCTAATGAAGGAAGATCACTGAATTCAAGGCCAACCTGTCTACATAATGAGTTCAAGGCCAGCCTGAACTACACAGTCAGACCTTATCTCAAAAAGGAAAACCCAACTTTATGCAGTGGCAGTATCATAACAAATGAAGTTTCTTAGAAGCAAGATTATTGCTAATTGAAAACTATAAAACAAATAGTGACGCTACTCATTTTAATTTAAAATGTTTCTTGGCAGATTATAAGAAACAAAGCCTAGTAATAGATTTTTAAATCAATTACCAAAGAAAGTATAGTACACATCAGCTTCCCTACCACTACATGGAATAATCAGCACTTAGCAGGTAGCCAAAAAGCTGTGTAAATTAATGAATGAGTAAAAGAACATAAGCGAACCAACTAAAGAGCTTGGTTATTCTGTGTATACTCATTTCAATGTACTATCTCCCTACAACTGCATCATCACCACCATGGCTTTGGTGCTAACCAAAATGTCTCAAATATAAATACTATTTCTTTGGAAGAACATTATTCACCCTTCTAAACCACTATGTTAAGTCTTTTTAACTTCAGAAAGATATATTGGGAGTACATTTATCATAACAAAGCTTGCTGAAAAGGTAAACAGGTATGTTCCAATAATATCATACATCGACGGTACCCATATATCAATTTATAGTCAAAGGCATTCTGTGATTCTTAGCCAAATACCACAGAGTAAGATTAGTTTTATTTTTATTTCATTTTATTTATTTATTCAGTAATTTATTTTTATTTATTGCCTTTTTTTTTTTTTTTTGAAACAGGGTCACGCCATGCAGTTCAGGCTGGCCTTGAGCTCACTTTTGTGGCCCAGGCAGGTCTCAAACTCATATCGATCCTCCTGCCTCAGCCTCCCAAGTACTGGGATTAGAGGCATGCACAATCATGCCCAGCAAGATTAGTTTTAAACAGGAAACAAACCACCAAAAAGAACCGACACAAATCTTATATAATTGGTACAGGGTCTCACTATGTAGCTCGGATTCATAGTGATTCTCCTGTTTTCGGTCTCCCCATGCTGGGATTACAGACATGCACCACAACATCTGGACTCAGTCGCTAGTTCAGCATGTAGGACTGGGGACCGAACCCTGTTCCCTGTACTTGCCAAAGCAGGCACTTAGTCCACTGAGCTATGTCACTAGTCCTTGACATGAAACTTAGAAATCACCTTGTTTTATTTCCTATTAGATAATTTCATCTATTATTATATGGTCAGCCATCCTGGAAAATTCATTATTTAATTGCCTTTCCTCATCTAAAAAAAAAAAAAAAAGCCATAAAGATTAAAGAATGTAGTATATGGAGAAAAACTCTATACAATATCAAGTGATTTTTATTTTGACCTCTAGAGACATTAGTCTCATTCTAAAACTTCTTCCATAGGACTTTCACATCAAATATTAGAAGATGGCTATTATGACTCCTTCATTGATAAACCTCTCTTCTTTTTTAGCTTGGCTATGTGAAAAAATCCCCTCCTTGTTTTAACCACTTGTTGCTCTTAATGTAAACAACCAGACAGAATAATCTGACTCAGATAGAGACTATCATTAATTCTGTTTTAGATAGCCTATTAATGCAACTTAAGATCAGAAAGAAACAAGACGAAGTCATTCATATTTGTTTGCAGTTAAGTATGTCTTCTTTCTACCCCTCCATCTAAGCCGTTTCTTTCTAATTCTGAAATACATAGCATTATAGATTACATTATAAACTTGTTCTCAGTAATTGCGTCATTTTTGCTGATCCCATCACCCCAGATGTTTGATATTTTCTGACCCTGTCTCTATAACTTATAACTGAGCCATTCTTCCCTACTGTGTATTAACTGCCAATGTGGTCAGTATGCCTGGACTATTTTCTTTTAACTCCTTGTTTATGTATGACAGGAAGCTGAAGACAGATTCCTGTGGTATCTGAAGGTTGTTCTTTTAGTTAACATAGATCCATTAACACTCCCCCAGATGGTTATCGAATCACTTACATATCAACATAACTATACTATCATATCACTTTCACCCATCTTGTCCACAGTGATACCACATAGCAGATCATGTCAAAAAAAAATCATAAAACTCAGACATGTGTGTGATGTCTGTTGGGCAACCAGTAATCTAAGCCTTCCAAAGAAGAATAAAATTAGCATAAATACCAAAACATTTTTTCATAAACTCAGGCTGGCTCCCTCTTTCCTTCTGAGTATCTACCAACCATCTATTAAATCACCTAATTGGACTTTTCCCAAGGATTCATTCCAGATTCACAGACATAGGGAACAAGTTGGAGAACGTGCACGTAGTCAGGACCTCCGATCTGCTCTCTATTTTTTCCCACTATCTTTCTCCCCAAAGATTGGTCTCAAGGAATCCTGCCCAAAATTCTGAGGCAGAGAAGGAGCAAAGATACCAAAAATGGGTTTTCCAGACTTAGGCACCCAAATCCCCACTTCCTGTCCCTGATTTCCCTGTTGTTGTGGTGGTTGTTGTTTTAACACCAAACATGAGGAACAGTAGTTATCAAATATTTCAACTTATTTAGATTCTTGATTAGTACATGGTATACCAATAACTACCCTGAAGTGACTTCTAGGAAGGCTTTACCTTTCTACTCTCTCTAAAAAGAAGCAAATGTTAAGATCTTAACATAGCAATACGTGTGAACCAGAGACCAGCTTGGCATGCAGCTGTAGGATCAGAACTTTCTGGTTTTGTTTTTTTACTCTGTTATCTACTTTCTACAAATATTCAGATTTCTAAATTTTTAACTTAAAAAATTCCAAAGTTTTTATTATTGACAAAAAATATAAACAATAAACAAACTCAAATGAAACAATCACTGTTTTGGTTCTTAAACAGTGAGCAGTCATACTTAATAACTGTGTGTGGTAGACTTTTTTGTAATTGAAGACATCCCTCTTGCAAAAAATTAACTTATTGTATAGTAGCAAAGATGGTCAAATTTCAGATGAAAGCACATGGAATAGTATGCCCCTAATACTACTCTATAAAGAGCCAGCGAACTTGTATAATTTTATCAGTCTGCTCGTTTTTACTTTAGTTTTTTGCCTATTCCATTAGAAACACTGACAAAATTGATTAAGCAGAGTTAAAAGTCAAATTATTGCATATTCCTGCTACTGCTTGAAAATAAATAGGGTTTGTTGGTTTTTTTTATAATTTCCCTTATAGAATTAAGGATCAGGTCAAGTTTTTAAAGACTCATCATAGGTGAAGCCATATAGCTTCCTAAATTTGGGTAAATCCAGGACTGGGCATGCAAATACAAGCAAAACAGACAATATAGTCTGAAAAGTCATATCCTCAAGGCTAAGGTACTATACAGATACAGGAAATTCCAAATGCAAGTTCTACAACTGTGGCCTAGAATGGAGTTGGCCTCCCTAGAAGCTGGGCTTTTACTTCTGTCAGCTATCTCATAACTATCTCAAAATGCAAGGTTAAAAAAAATTAACAAAAGGAATATTTTTAAAAATAATTTGTTTAGAAAAAGATCCAGAATTTCTATTATCTTTGATAGGTACTATGTCAATATGAGAATGTCACAGGAGAATCACCTAATTTCAAAAATGAAACCTCCGATATCATCTAGTCCAAGGCTTTCATTTTTCAAAGGTTCAGGGAATTTAAAGTAATCTCCCTGAGGTAAAGTGGCCCACTAGTGGACAGGTCAGGAAACCACCACACATTAATTCTGTTACCTCCACAACATAAAACATCAGGTGACAGCCGGGTGTGGTGGCACACGCCTGTAATCCCAGCACTCGGGAGGCTGAGGCAGGAGGATTGATGCGAGTTCGAGACCAGCCTGGGCTACAAAAGTGAGCTCAGGACCAGCCTCAACTGCATAGTGAGACCCTGTCTTAAAAAGACAAAAAAAAAAAAAAAAAAATCAGGTGACACAAGAAACATTCATAACCCTTACTGTACAGAAATCATACTTTGCTTGGCTACTAAATATTTTATATTTTGGGGCCTGGCGGGATGGCTCAGCGGTCTAAAGCGCCTGCTTGGGAAAGCTTGGGTGGCTTCTGGGACTGCAGTTCGATCCCTGGCACCACATGCTGTGCCAGCGCTGCCCTCGGGGCAGGCTGAGCCAGCCATGAAAATGAGTGAATAAGCAAACAAGGGTTCTGAAACAAGAAAAAAAAAAAAAATTTATATTTTAAATGTCTGCTAGGGCCAGTGAGATGGTTCAGTAGTCTAAAGCGCCTGCTTAGGCAAGCTTAAGCTACCCCAGGGACCACAGTTTGATCCCCAGCACCACATGCTGTGCCAGCCCCACCTCCAGGGCAGGCTGAGCCGGCCATAATTTATAAAAAAAAAAATTAAATGTCTGCTAATTCAGAGGTTCACACTTAAACAAAGCTAAAACATCACTTTGCAAACTCCTAAGTACAGAAATATAGGTGCTGAAGTTATTACGTACTATAAACTTCATTTTACAAACCACATTATAATATTCTAAGTGTATAGTAGTCAAATATCATCACATATAATTAGAAATAAACTCTATGTGTCAAAACAAAAGATCAAAGCACTTGCAATACTGCAAGGCCATGATTTTTAATGACCTGTCCCTTGATCATGCCTTTAATTCACACAGTGTGGTGAATCACAGTGCCTCTTTCTACTACAACAGAAATAAGCCCCAAAGAGCCCCATACTTAAAAAAATTGACAAGCCTATAAAATATCCCGAGCCACTTCTGTGAAAAAAATAGTGTATTGGCAGTTTTTATTAAACTTGATACTGAAAAAAATAGACAAGATTTTTTTTATATTCTCTAAGTCAAATTCTGATCTAAGCATACATTTTTTAACTACAGAAAAAGTTCTTGGCTTTGTACTGTGGCATGAAAGTAGATCACCCAAATTCTCTGGCATTTCCCATTTGTCGGCAGCTATTCTTTTTCTGTTTAATACCTACCAAGCCAATGAAACACAACCTACTACCTGAGCAATTCAGTAAGAAAAAGACAAGGAGAGTGTCACTCAGCATCCAGGGGGGTGGGGGATGGAAAACCTCCCACTTCAGTTATTTTATCCCCCTAAACTTTGGCTGACCCACACTGGCTGTTAGCTTGCTGAAGAAGAGATTGCCAAGTTATCCACAGGCACATACACACAGACAAACCACAGGACGGAAGACATCAACCGTTACTCCTCAGAATCTCTTCACTAAAGCACGTGCTGAGTAATGAGGAGTTGCTCCATAAGTACAGATAAATGCTGCCAGAATAGGCCTTCCAGGATAAAGAACCAACAGAGATAACTGGCCGGATGGTACTTAGGAAAGGCAAAACTAAGAAAACCCATATATTAAGTGTTCTTCATTGAAACATAAGAAAACAATTGCAGAGTTCCTGAAAGCTTACCGATTTAAAATCTTAAATAATCCTGAATGATAAATTCTAACTTACTGTGGACATTAACAAATAGGTGATGGGTTTGGGGGAAATGTGAGTCTGTAACAAACAGGCTACAATGTATCCTCCTCAGATGCAGAAAGGATATTCCTATTCTGACTTTAATATGGAAAACTTCCTACTTGTATTCATCTTTAAAATTCTGGATGACGTATTTTCTTATAACTATGCTTCCTGGATCATAAAAGATCTTTTCTTGGCAACGTGAGGTATTTCCAGTCTTGAGAAACACATTTTTAAAAAAATCAAAGCTCTCTCATGCTAATTTCCCTGCCCACTAAATACTTGGTGACATACATGGAAATGTTATTTTGAAACCTGGGTAAGAAGACAAGTCAAACCTTATTGCAAAATGTTTTCTCAAAGGAATGAAAAGTAACTCACGGAAATTGGTACAGAATTCATGGTATTTTATGCATGCCCTACATGACATTACACTTTGGATTATCCCATTACCCTCAGTACTCAACAAAATAAAACATAATGCCTCTCTTCTTACCTTGGCATTCTTTGATGGCTTTAATTACTAAGAGTTGATTCATCTGATGTGCCCTCTCTGTGTTTTAAATATCCCCTTAATCTGTGGAATATTTAAGAACTTTTGAATTATAAATATATTTGATTTTTGTTATAGGATAAGTATAGGAAGTATAGAAAATAAAAATTAACAGGATAAATCACCTCTACCTGCAAAGAATTTATGATCTAATTTAAAGAAAAGTCAACATAACTATAAGTGTAACCGAATTTAAATTCACGCCTGTGTACACATGAATACAGAGAGTTAAAAGAGGACAAATCAAGGGACAGTGGGAAAGCTATGAAAACCCAGATGAGGCACTATACAAAATTGAAGGCCTATGCCAGTGATGGTGAACATGGGCCATGCATGCCACACAGGGCTGTTTCTATCATTTAAGGCTCTAAAAGGTTTAGCATTACTATAATCTTAGCACTGGCATCAAGAAAGACAAAGAAAAGCTAAGAAAGTGCTCTATTAAAGGAAACTAGAGAGAGATAATAAAGAAATTTCTACTTCCCAATCCTTAGACTGGAGAAAAATTGCTACAAAGGTCAGATCATATAATAGGCAAAATTTGAATATGGACTGTACATTAATAATATAATATTGGATTTCATCAATATATTTTGTACTATACTTTGTATCTAGAGGTCCCCTGCAAAGTCTAATGCAGAAGGTGGGACTCTTCCTGAGATGGCTGCATCTAAAGTCTTTGATTGATTCAGGTACAATGCTGGGGTGAAGGGTGTGTGATTAATAGATCAGTCCACTGATTGGGTTGGCACACCCTTCTCCCCCTGACCTAGAAGAGTATAGTAGAGGCAAATGAGACACCATTAAAGTCCCTCCCTGATTACTTTTGCTCTCCTGCAGATGCCAACAGCTATTCTCTCCAATGTCCCTCTGTCAGACCACCCTGCCTTGAAGCCAGCCAACTATGAACTGAAACCTCTACAAACTGAAACAAATAAACCTCTCCCCCTTTAATTTGGGGGGGTGAGCATTTTGTGTTGGCAATGAGAAAAGTAAGAACACTGTGGATGTGTAAGAGAATGTCTTGGTTCTTAAGAGACACATGGTGGGGCTTTAGGGAAAGGGTCACAGGCTGCAATTTACTGGCAAGTGATTCACAGCAGTAATATATATATATATATATATATATATATATATATATATATATATATATATATACATACACATACATACATTTAAGAGACAAAAAGGAAGCACAGCAAGATGTCAGCAGAGGATAGCACCATCAATAGCTAACAGCAGCCCACTGAGCTATACTTGCAACTCTCAATTTTTCACACTAGACATTTTTTTTTTTAGCTCAGTAAACATTTAAATTTGAAAATAGGTGCTGAGCACAGTGGCACAACTACTGCCCCAGCTGCTTGGGAGGCTGAGGGCAAGGATCACCTGACTCCAGGAGTTGGAGGCAAGTGTGGGCAACACAGAAAGATGCCATCTCAAAGTCGAAGGAGACCTTAGAAATTATTTAGTCCAGGGGCCCGGCGGGATGGCTCAGTGGTCTAAAGCCCCTGCTTGGGGAAGCTTGGGCGGCTTCAGGGACTGCGGTTCGATCCCCGGCACCACATGCTGCACCAGCCCTGACCTTGGGATGGGCTGAGCCGGCCATAAAAATGAGTGAATAAACAAACAAAGGTTCTGAAACAAGAATAAAAATAATAAATTAAAAAAATTAAAAAAAAAAAAAGAAATTATTTAGTCCAACCTTAGACCTGACTTTACCAATGAAGAAACAAAGTAACTTGAGATAAATGTCCGATTTCAATTGCCTTAGGCCTTCCACTTGGGTACATTTGTTGTGTACATTGGAAAAACATATAGGATAAGATAAATATTTGTATAATATTTGTGAGATAAATATTTGTAAAGCTGTCATCCTTTCTTCTCCACCACAGGGGCTCATTCTGCACATTCTTTGCCTGAACCATCATGATCACTGGCACAGAATCTCTAAGCACAAAAGCAGCACACATATGTATGGATAGAATGTCAGGAAAGGTTTGACGTCCATATGACTTCTGTGGCATTTGAAGTACTGGAAGATTTAAAGGGGTAGGTACAGCAAGGGAACAAAATTAAGCAAAAGGCAAAAGAGTAGAAAAAACATTGACAATTCATATTAAGCACTAGGGACACAAAGAGTTAAAATACAGCTTGGTAATAGCTGTGGAAAAGTCCACTGAAGGGTTCACATAAAAAGGTATCTGGAGGGGCTGGGGAGATAGCTCTGTGGCACATGAGCCTGCCTGGCAAGGGCAAGTCGTAAGTTTGAACCCCAGTCCCGCAAAAAAAAAAAAAAGGTATCCAGAAACCAACAATGTCTGTAATAATAAAATCATGTCAGTTTTGGTTGAGGGAGAGAAGAAAGTAAAGAAAAAATAAAGAAGCTACTCAACTATTTTTCAAAGTTAAAGTACTAATTAGCATCCACACTAGCAAGACAGGAAGGTCTTCACTCCTCCACATACTCACTCACCAACGTTACATATGGCTGCTCTTGTTAATGTTAGCTTTACTAAGAAGCATGGCACTTTGCTGTGGCTTTAACTTATTTTTAATCATTCATTTATTAATTAATGTATTTATTTGGATACAGGGTCTTGCTACACAGCTCAGGCTTATAGTGATCCTCCTGACTCAGCCTCCTTAGCTCTGGGATTATAGGCATGTGCCTCCATGCCTGGTTTCAGTGGCTAGCATGGTGTACCTTGGGTTCTGGTTCTGGGGCCAATGCCAGCACAGTATGTGGTAGTGGGGATCGAACCTGGATCCTTGCACTTGCCAGGCAGGCACTTAGACCACCGAGCTATCTCCCCAGCCCCTGTGATTTTAATTTAATGTTCCTAATTGTTAGTGATGATGGGCTTCTTTCTAGGTATTTGTCATCTACATGTCTTCTGTGGTGATATGTCTGCTCAAATCCTTTGTTTTCTTTTATTGCTGCTGGTTTATTTTCTTGTTAAGTTCTAAAATTTCTTTACATACCCTGGGCCTAAGTCCTTTGTCCAGTTACATTTTTACATGCTTTGTAAATATTATCTCCCTATCTGTGGTATATCTTTTCATCTTTTGAAGAGCTCAAATTTTCTATTTGGATGAAGTTCAATTTATCCATTTTTTTAATGGACTGTGTTTTCAAAAGCATATATATTTGCCTAGTAATGGCTGTTGAAATGCATTGAAATATACAAATATCCTGAAAGTATAAGTATTTATTTTCTTGAAATATTCAAACCTATTCAAAATTAGAGATTGATACTCTGTTTTAACTGGATTCAATTAAATATTTTTACATTGTATACAAATCATAATGGCACTGTAAAAAAAAATGACTCTTGTGGGGTAAAAACAACTCTCCACACTTATCTAGAATAGTAGTGAGGCCTCCTCGAGGCTACAGAGTTGTTTACAGTGAACTCCGAAGGGCTTCCACTGCCAAATCTACCCACACTGTAGTTTGATGTTTACATGACTGCTTGCCAGCAAAGGGCTCCGGCCCCCCACTCCCTGCCTGCGTTAGCAAGATCAGCGGATGAGCTTTGAGCATATGGAAGCGTTTTCATGTTGTCAGTCCTGCTCGTGGGGAGAACAATTTGCAAATGCCATCCAGTGAAATGTACACTTTTAAGCGAAGCTGATTAGACAAAGATTCATGTGGCAAAAGTTGCATTCAATAAATCTTTCCTTTTTTTTTCCTCCCAAGAATGGAATGCTCAAATTTGTATAAAGTATAGCAGAGTGATCAAGGAAGATGAAAATCAAACAAAAAACATGAGACTTCTTCTTAAGGCCATCATTTGAAATTTTCAGAGACCTGAGTGTTGAGGACTGAAATGCAAATGGATTTATTTAAAGTTTATTTTAAATTCCTTACAAAAATATTGAAGGTATGGTAAGCAGAGTAGGGTGGCAGTCAGAAAAGAAGAGACTCCCTCCAAGGACTAAGAATATACTTCTTGAAGCTTTCAAGTCTGCTTCCGCACTTCCTTCCACTCTGGCTCTGACTTCTCTACCTCTTTTCCTTTTATGCATACCAGGAGACTGTGTACAGGCAGAGAAGTAGGACATACGTGGAGAGGAACAATAAGATGCTGCAGTCAGAATTAGCATCACCAGGTTGGCATTATGAGAAGCCCTTCACTGCTACAGGGGATCCCGAGGACGAGTCACTTGGGTACAGCTGGTATTAATTGAGGTGATCAGCTAACATGTTTTGACTTCTCCAGAAAATGTACCCAAAAATCAGTAGTTATGAGGATCAAAGGTAACTGAAAGCTTTAACCTTTCCAACTTCCCTAATTTTTTCTAATTCAAGTAATCCATCATTAATGGCAGAAGTCTTGGTTCAAACACCAGTACCATGGGACTGTGCATGCAGAGTGCTGGTGACACTGGGGTACACCAAGGCAAGGGTAAGAGTGAAGATAAGAGCTTACTAGGTCAGAGTACACCATCAAGGGAGACAGCAGGCGAGCTCCAAATGAGGAATTACACAGTCAAGGTGAGAGAACGAGCTTTCATAAAGGTTTAAAGATGTGGAAAAAGGGTCTGAGAGGCAGCAAATATGATTAGCTCAAGAATGTCCTTTTCCAGACCATCTTGCTCCTTGCAGATTGTCCAGGAGCACATACACCAAGTGTTTAAATTTCTAATTTAACAAGATTATTTCCTCTGGCCTCACAGACTACCTTTTAACTTTAGATAAGGAGATCTATAACACATGAACTTTTAGAGAAAATGAGTCAGCGGTCATCTGAAGGAATGAACTCATCTTACATCAGAGACCTGTCCTGTATAGTTCTTGGTCACTGTTACTAGTACCACTCATCCGTGCTGCACAGGATGGCTCAAAGGCAGATGTTCTGCTTCCAAGTATTTTAAATATTTACTACCAAGGGTTAATCACCACAACATGACAATGGGGTGGTGGTATATAAACACATGTAATTTAGCCCCAAGTTAAAAAAAAAAAAAAAAAGGTTCAAGTAAACTAAGCCAAGACAGATACCATAAACAACCCTAAAACCAAAATCTACATAAAATTTGAGATGGCCTAATGAAAAACCTAAAGTCCCTCTATTCTCACTTCAACTATATGCTCTACTTACAGCTTATGGGAGAAATAAAGACAGGAACAGAAAAGTAAGGAAAGAGAAAAGACAGCAAGAGAAACAAGGGAATACTGGCAGAAACTAATAAATGTGGCTAGAATTAAATATCTGAGCGGAGGAACTAAACTAAAACAGTTGCCAAAAGAACTGCAGCCTTAATTCCCACTGCTCCTCCAGACCTCAATCCCTGTGGCAGGCACTAAGATGTACTAAGAATGTCATGGAACACAACTTGTCATAGTATTTTCAGGCTGTATGTATGCTTATATTTTGATTAATATTATTATTTGATTCTAACTTTTCTCAGTGAGAAGATGCTGACACAAAATTTCAATTATTTGTCCTTGCTTTTATGAATCAAATCCAGAAAAATTTAACGAAACAAAAGATAAAAGTAAATTCCTTGTTCTACTTATCTAAGCCAAAGGGCTTGGCCAGGGCCACTGCTGAAGCAAGCTAGGGATCAGAGACCCTGGGTCACCTGGTACTTGGTATCTATTCTGCTCCAGGCAACTCTAAAACTTTTGCTTTGATAATTCAAGGCTAAAAGCCAATGCAGATAATTGGCCAGGGGGAACTTTAAAAAAAAGAAAGTCAATGTCTGCTTACAGCAATGTGTCCTTAGGTAAGTGATGAAATGCAGCCCCAAACTGTCCCAAAGTGAGCTTATCCTCCTGAAGGGCTCCGGGAGCCATTCATCCAGCTGTAGCACAAAGAGAGAACGCTTTCACAGCTGAATCAAGATGCACTAAGAATATACTATAAGTGAAGCAAAATGATCTTTCAGAAAACTGTAGTTCTATTGGAAAGGGGAAATGACTCAATTAAACTGAAAATCTAAAGATTAAAAACTATGGGCCAGAGAAGTCCAAAGTGATTTTGGGAAAGAGGCAGCAGGAACATACTAAGATCCAAACAAACAGAATCGTACAGCTTGAAAGGACAATGAGGAAAGTAAAAGTGAAATGGCAGGAGAGGTGGAGATGCAGTTTGGTCCAAGGTGTAAACAGTTTAAGCAAAGTAGGTGTTTGCTAAGACACACGGTTGAATAAATTTCTTTAGAAAGAATGGTTTTAGAAGCAGCAGAGAGGTAAAGATTGGACACAGCAAAGTTGTTGGAATCAAGTAGATGTAAAGTGACAAGGGCTTCAGATTAATAGGATTCATTTATACAGCATTCAACAATATTTATTAGCTGGTGATGTACACCTGTAATCCTCTCACTGGTGGGGAGGTGAGGCAGGGCTGAGATAGGATTGCTGAGTTTGAGGCTAGCTAGCCTGGGATACAAAGGCCAGCTTGACCTGCATAGTGAAACCCTGTCTCAAAAAAAGACCAAGGTCCAAGGAGATAGCTCAGTGGCATAAGCACCTGCCTTGCAAGCACAAGGTCTAGAGTTCAATTATCCTCAGAAAAGACCAAAAAAAAAAAAAAGTATTATGTATTAAATGTCCATATAGAGTGCTCCACTCAACATCTGAATACACATTCTTTTCATTCAGCTGCACATGAAACATTTTCTAAAATAGACCACATACTAATCCACAGATCATGCTTAAGTATATGCAAGAAAACAGAAACCATCCCATGCATATTATCTGACCACAGTATAATCAAACTGGGAATTAACAACAAAAGAAACCACAAAAATCCCATACACATATGGAAATTTAATAACACCCTCAGCAACCAGTGGGTTATAGATGAAATTAAAGGGAAAAAAATGTATTAAATGTCCAACGTTTAACATGCACACATAAATAGCACAGATAGGATATGACTGAGCTACAGAAGCTGAGATAACAAAGGCTCACTGTTGTAAACTAGTGTGTAGCAGCAACAGGTGACTAATACAGACATTGAGCCAGCAAGGAGGGGACACCAAATAAGGTAAGAAAGACAGGAGAGGAACCGAAGGAGTACACTCCCACTGCAGACCAAACAAAAGTTTCAAGTAGGTAGGGTAAGTAATGCCAGTTAGAAAAGATAAATATAGGATAATGAAAGTTCTCTAAAGTTAACTGTGGCGCGATGGCACACACCTAAAAGCCCAGCCCTCTTGGAGGCCCAGGCAGGAAGATCACAAGTCTGAGGCCAGCTTGGGCAATGAAGTGAGACCCTGCCCCAAATAAAAAATAATTTTAAAAGATTAGAGAAATAGCTTAGTGCAAGGCCCTCAGTTCAACCCCCAGTAAGCAAGAAAGCCCTGGGAGGCTGAGGTCAGAGGACTGCCATGAGCTCACAGCCAGTTGGGCCTGCGTAGTGACTTCAAGGCCAGTCTGAACTACATAACAACACCCTATCTCCCCCCCCAAAAAAACGAAAAACAAAACAAAAGTATAAAAGCCCACTTTCCCAGAATAACTATCCCTAACAGGTAGGTATTAAATTGTATTAAGTTGTTACCTGCAAAGTAAACATCTCTATATATTATATATCATTTTGTGTTCCATTTCTTCTCCTGCTGGATGTACTTCATTGTACTGTATTCTCTAAGATTTAGGATTGTCCTATTTGGCCACCCCAGAAAATAATTCAAAGATCTTCTGTTATATAGGTTGGGGTTTTTTTGTTTTTTTGGTTTTTTTGCATCTAGTCTGCAGATTCTACCTCTGACATTAAAACATTTAAGTATCCTTTTCCTCATCCAAGTTAGAAAATATATTCAATGAGTTATATAAAACTTGAGTGTTTAGCCGGGCGTGGTGGCGCACGCCGGTAATCCCAGCACTCGGGAGGCTGAGGCAGGAGGATTGGTGAGAGTTCGAGACCAGCCTGGTCTACAAAACTGAGCTCAAGGCCAGCCTGAACTGCATAGCAAGACCCTGTCTCAAAAAGACTAAATAAATAAATAAATAAATAAATAAATAAATAAATGAAAACTTGAGTGTTTTACCCAGATGATGAATCTTCAAAAAATAAATAATATAGACAGTGAATAATAGTATCAACTGTTAGGCGCCACTCGCATAAGTGATTCCTGTGTCAGCTTTTGCAAGACTCCCTTGGAAGTGTTGCACTTCAGTAAGGTCTACTGCATTTTATCCTCAATCCTACCTGAATCTTAGCATAAACCTTCAGATCTGTTATACTGACCTAACTAATCCATAATTCATATTTTTCATTTTTCTCTTTCCTGGCCATCCTAAATTTTGGTTTAGAATGTTAAATACTTACTTGAGGGGTTCAAAATCTATAACCTTGTATTTCCTTGACTTGGAATTGAAAGCTGCTAACTATGGGGCCCGGTAGGATGGCTCAGTGGTCTAAAGCACCTACTTAGGAAACCTTAGGCGGCTGCAGGGACCGCGGTTTGAGCCCCAGCACCACATGCTGCGCCAGCCCTGCCCTCAGGGCAGGCTGAGCCAGCCATAAAAATAAACAAATGAACAAACAAAAGTTCTGAAACAAGAAAAAAACATAAAATAAAATAAATAATTTTTTTTTATTTTATTTATTTATTTTTTTCTTGTTTCAGAACCTTTGTTTATTCACTCATTTTTATGGCCGGCTCAGCCTGCCCCAAGGGCAGGGCTGGAGCAGCATGTGGTGCCGGGGATCGAACCGCGGTCCCTGAAGCCACCCAAGCTTCCCCAAGCAGGGGCTTTAGACCACTGAGCCATCCCGCCGGGCCCCAAAAATAAATAAATTTTTTAAAAAAAGAAAATTGTTAACTAATTTAAGGCTTCTTTATTTATTTATTTATTTTGGTGGTACCAGGGATTGAACTCAGGACACTGTGAGTGCCACGCAAGTACTTATTCCACCATGCTATCTCCCCGGCCCCTTTTAAAGGTTATTTTAAAAAAAAAAAAAAAAAAAACTTTAAAAGCATAAGATATAAGAAAATGTAGTTATTGACATTTAAAGTAAACTTTATGGGCCATGGACATAGCTCAGTAGCACAAGCACCTGCCTGACAAGCACAACATCCTGAGTTTGATTCCCAATATGAAAAAAATAAACACAGGCTCAATTTTGTAAAACCTCTATTCAAAGAACAATTAAATTTTTAACTTTTAAAATGGTACTGATACACCAAATTAAATTATAACTTTGCCACGTAAAAATAAATAGGTTACTACCAAACCTAAGGAGCTGCAATCAGGACAAATTTTTACATTGAAATGTTTGTGGGCTTTTATGCAGACCAACTGCCACCCAGGATGACTAAAATAACACAAATTAGATGTAACTGAGTTAAAGGACCACACCAGGTTTGTAATTCAATTTGTCCTATGTGGTTTGGGTTTGGGTTTTTACCCCTCCAGCAAACCACAGTTTTGAAAACTTCATCAAATGAGAAGTACAAAGGAATAGAAATACATAATGCAAATGTTTGGCATGAACAATTTACATAAAATCCACTCTAACAGTTCAGACAAAGATTTTTGTTTTAATCTGATGGCAGCAAGCATCTGAGCTTCCTCTGAGGATCCTGTCCACTGAGACTATTGCTAAGTGGGTTTCTCTGCCATCTAGTTGCCTGTCTTAGCATCCTATTTACCCAGAAGTACAATGTTAGATTCAAGCCCACATGAGAGATTTAGTCCAAGATCATTATTCCTGAGAGCCAAGAGGGGGCCTGCATTTTCACTACAGGCTCATCTGTGGCCAATTATACTTTGTTAACAGATATGGCTAATTAATGTCATCATTATATTAATAGCTTACATTTCTACAGATTTAGACTAGATTTGTCCCTAGAAGAATGTGTACATAAAATGTTCTGAAACTAACCAATCCCTAAATTGTACTGAGTAGCTCTTAATTTGCACCATAATAGTTCTAAGCCAAAGAATTTAATGTCTGTAACAGGCTTCATTTCAGAAAACCTTATTTAGCAAGATTTCTGATACAGATTAATCAGGACATAACAATATGATTGTGTGTCAATATTATAACCAACCAGAAAACAGACTCAGTGGACAGGATCCTCAGAGGAAGCTCAGATGCTTGCTGCCATCAGATTATGATATTGATTAGCTATAAAGTATTTGAATTCCTGTCTGCATTTAAAAATCACTTTGCCCTGGGAAGATAAAATATAAACTTCTATTACTAAGACAAACTTTTGGTTCTATAATTTTTACTCTGGCAAATAGGAGATAGAAAGGGTCCTAACTTAGCCAGGCGTGGTGGCGCACGCCTGTAATCCCAGCACTTGGGAGGCTGAGGCAGGAGGATCGGTGTGAGTTCGAGACCAGCCGGGGCTACAAAAGTAAGCTCAAGGCCAGCCTGAACTGCATAGTGAGACCCTGTCTCAAAAAAAAAAAAGAAAGAAAGGGTCCTAACTTAATAACTCTTCCTTGCACAACACTCTAACAAACAATGAAGCCATAGTTTCTGAAGTCTAGTTTCTTCCCTAAAACACTAAAGCCACATTTACTAAGCTTCGTAAAATGTCCAGATGGTATAGCTAGTAGAGGAACTTTAGTCTTCGCAGTCAGCTTGGACTTCATCTCCTGGCTTCCAGCACAGACTCGTGGGCCTCCAGCTTGGATTCTTCAGCTTTCTATTGCAGATTCTTCAGCATTCTGTCACAAACCCACCAGCCAACTGATAGAAACTTGTGCAGAGTACTGCGGTGAGCTTCAGGCCTTGGGGTTGAATCCTTCAGTCTCCAGTGTGCGGACACTCCCCGCACGCTTCCACATCCAACTCTATGGCTGACCAATGTAAGCCAATCTTGTAATTGCTTTCTTTTTTTTTTTTTTTTTTTCCTTTTTGAGACAGGGTCTCACTATGCAACTCAGGCTGGCCTTGAGCTCACTTCTGTAGCCCAGGCTGGTCTCGAACTCGCACTGATCCTCCTGCCTCAGCCTCCCAAGTGCTGGGATTACACGCATGAGCCACCACGCCCGGCTTTGTAATTTCTTATACGTCTGTACATCTTGTGCTGTATCTGTTCCTCTACTGAAACCCTGACTAATACAGAATATGGTACTAGGACCTGCCAGTCAGGCCGAATGAAGGAAAGTAATTTTTTAAATCACATTTAAACAATATAGGTATAAGAAAGATAATATTTTTCTATTAAGGCAACTAATTATTTAGTCTCTGATCTGCTAACACTTCCTAAGATAAGCTATGGATCTTCCTGAGAACAGGATTAACTAGTAGAAGTGCTATTAGTTAATAATAGGAGTCTCATGAATAAACTAGGTGCTGAGTGGTTAGAATTATAACTAGGGTGAACATGCAAAAGGCATTCAAACTATCCTAGATGCCAAGCCATTGTCTTTGTTTCAGATAGAACCCTTCTTAAAAGAATGCACTATTATGTCCATGCTATCTTATGTCTTAAATCATTCACATTGAAAGCCAAAATTTTGGTTCCAAGGAAATATATAAAACTTAAATTCATTTCCCCACTGTATAGATGGAAAAATTAAAGCAAGGCAGAGTAAAGTGATTCATTCAAGACAGTGTGTTAAGATCTCATCATAGACACTAGCCAACTCTTTCTACCAAGGCAGAATAATCTAAACAGTAATATAACTTACAACACTGAGGGCAGTCTGGAATATATCAGTAACTACGTGGTCGTCAAGACTCACAAACTCTGTCATAGTCTATGCCCTTTTCTCCTTTTCCAAAGACTCTACAAAGTTATTAAACTGTCTTTAATAGCAATGTAGTTTTAAGTACAGAGAAGTCAATCAGCTTATATTTGTAGGCAAATAAAAAAAAAAGAAAAGGTGCAAAGCACGTCAATGTATCCTGCCTAAAGGCCCTTCTTGGCTATTTGACTGATTTGATTTCCGAAACTCAAGAGAAATCAAAACAGGAACCTTACTTTTCCTAATCCTCACAGCATAGAAAGTATATTCTACTGGCAATAAGAAATGTAACGAATTTAAACTTGGACTAACTAAACACAAGTTACTTTTTAAAATTCATATGAAATTGCTGAGTAACAAAACAGACCCTTCCTTCCAACATCAGTTCAGAATGCCTGGCCTCTGCTGAGCCTAATCTGCCACATTCCAGGTAGTTTACCTGCTGAGTTATAAACATGAGCACCTCACTGCAGTACAAGTTAAACCATCAGTTCTCAACCTGTGGGCCATGACCCTGGCGGGGTCAAACGACCAAAACACATGGGTCGCCTAAAGCCACTGGAAAATACATATTTAAACCCATGCTATGCCATGGTGAGATGTTATTTATTGGAATTAGTAATTTGAAGTAGCCACCAAAATTATTTTTTGGTTTTGGGGTCACCGCAACATGAGGAACTAACTGTATTGCGGGGTCACGGCATTAGAAAGGTTGAGAACCACTGGGTTAAACTGAAACAAGGTTCCTATGGGTTTATAATTCGATTGTGAAATCTACAGATAAAATTGTTACTCTTTAGTACCTTTTGTAACATACCAGAATGGTCCCAGATGCAAAAAATATACACAAAGACCACTGGACTTCACCACAAACAAATGTAAGTTTTTGCTCACCAGCTGGACACCACACACTAAAGAGTTCTTGTGTTACCTACAGTGGTATCAGTTTGGAAAGGAGAACAAGAAATGAATGGATTTAAACAGTTCTTTCAAATAAACGCCTCATTCTGCCCATAATTACTTTTCCTTCATAGACAAAGTCTTACTGGCATTTTGCACAAGAAGTGTAGCAGGGAGTTTTTCAAGGAGGCTAAGAGTCTCTTACCTGGTCTTATAACAACAAGCAAGCATGAAGATGAAAAAGTAAGAAGTAGGATTTAGAAAAAGAATCTGACAGGTAACTGCAGAGAAAGTGTTAACATCAAGTAAAGGAGAAATTTTACATGACCTTCTACCCCAAAGTTACCTAAATGACAGAGCACACAGAGAATATTTGAACAAACATAAAGCACCCAAATATATCTTTTAAAATAAGGTAGAGAGGGGGCTTGCCCATTAGCTCAGTTGTTTAAAGCGCTACTTGGGCAAACAGTCAGATGCAGGAGACCACGGTTCAATCCCTAGCTCCACAAGCCACATAACACCCACCCTTAAGACAGCCTGAACTAAGAGGGGAGAGGGGACCCTAAAATAGGGTAGAAGTCACTAACTCTCCTAAAAGCAACAAATGACTCAGAACTCTGAAAGCTGGAAAGCACTAGCTCCTACAATACCACAACCCTTACTTTTGTGTAAGTTTTCAGCACTGTTCTACCTAACACAGAACACTCTTGCTAGACTAAGAAATGAACAAAAACTTGAACCAGCTCTGGGTATTTTCTCTCTCAAGAGTGACCTTAAATAATACTGTAACTACCTCACTATTACCACTCACTTGTACAAAACAATCTTTACTGAGAACAAAACAACTGACAGTGGTTAGCGTTATTATTTCACAAAACACCCCTGGGTAAGAGTCAGAAATAACCTATCATACATTATGGGTGGGAAATTTTACAAATGAAGAATGACCTGCAGTCACCAAGCCAGACGGTGATAATTCCTGAATTCCTGACTCCCAGCCTTTCGTCCCCATACCTGGAGATGCCTCCTAGTTCTTTGTACAAAATCACATAGGTGAAAACATCTTACGAGTACTTTCTTAGTCCTATTCATGTTGACTTGGTCGTATATATTTTTAGCTTTCTATAATTTAAAAAAAAAATTGGATGATGGGGCAATACCTCAGTAGAATAAGTGCTTGCCTGGCAAGCACAAGGACCTGAGTTCAATTCACGGTTAAAAAAAAAAAAAAAAAAAAAAGTTGAAGGGCCAGTCAGATAGCTCAGCAGACTAAAATGCCTGTTTAGGCAGGCTCAAGGACTGGGGCTCAATCCCTAGAATGCCATTCCAGCCCCACCCCCAGGGCACTCTGAGATGGCGACTGAGACTGGGCATGGGGGTACATGCCTGTAATCCTAGTGCTTGGGAGGTTGAAAATAGAAGGATCACTCCAAGTCCAACTGTGTAGTGGGACCCTGTAGAGCCTGTGCCAAATATATTAAAATATTTTTTTAAATTTGATAATGTGATCCAATCTAATCAAACCTATACTTTGGTGGTAATAATAACACTTGACAATTGCCGAGTCTTGTCAGCTTTTCTTTGAACATTAAGGGATAAACACAAATGTTCTTTAAGGAAGAGTACAAATAAGCAGCACAAGTTTCATCTATTTCAGTATTATGTTCTATATGCTCACAATTAACTACAACCAAATCAAGCACAGAAAAGTTTCAGGACACTGGAACATTCATAGTCTCTGAGACTAAATTATTTCAATAACTTAATAGAATCCTAAAGCTATAAAAGCCTTAAAAGATTACCCAACCCCCTGATTTTACAGATTTCAAACTCAACTCTTGACTGAATTTGGGAACTTCAGCGCTAAACAGAAGCAACTGAGGAAGGAGGACTCAGGCATATGGTAAAGGGAAAACCAGATGTATATACACCACAAAAAGCCCTGCTTCCACTTAATTTGCAGCAGCACTGGTAATTGAGAGAGGGCTTGAAGGGAAAGGAGAGTAGAGAGTGTTAATGCCAGTGTACTCTTTGAACTCGATCCAACAGTGTTTCTAAGAGAGTCTACTTTTCAAAGAAAACATTTCACCCCAAGCCAACAATTGCAATCTTTTTCATATTTAATTGGTACCCAAACTAATACTTGTTTAGTAAAAATTTTTCACGTTTTTATCTAATTGTCCACCTACTACTAGAAGAGGAAAGGGTTAACTCGCCCTAAAGACATGTCAGAAGTTGAAAAATATGTGATAAATCATCTTTATGCAGTAATAAGAAAAGATCTCTAGGATAAATTGCAAGTCAAAAAAGCAGTTTTGCAAGATGACAAGCAGACCGAGTTTCTCTAAAGACAGCACACATGCCAAGCAATGCTGTATGCCTTTCCTAGCCTGCTCATCTACCAAAACGAATCTACAGCAGTACAGAGCACAAAGACTGGAGAGAACAGGAATCCAAACCAAGCAGGGTCACTCTTTTCTGCTGTTGCTGAGAAAGGCCTGGAGTGGAGGGACATGTCAAAGTCCTCTCTGCACAGACACTCTGAAGGTTTTAAACAATGACATATTCATATATGATTTATGTCACAAAACAGACAAGATGACGAGGACAAAAGCAGACAGGTTGAAAAGGACAAAAGTTCAACCCGGCTTATGCAAAAGTTAGGACAAGGCATCGCTGGGTGCAAGTATGAGGAAGGCCTCTGCTGACTGGTTTTTTTTTTTTTTTTTCCTTATTTTAGGTACTGGGGATTGAACTCAAGGCACATGTGCTAGGCACATGCTAGACACATGCACTACCACTGAGTTATGGCAACCATTTCCAATCCTATTGATTTTTTTTTTGTTTTTTATTAGTATATGTTTGCAGTACATATTAAAATTCATCTTAGAAAGCTGGTATATGTACTTAACAAATCTTAATTCATTTTATTCCCCTTCTTCTCTCCTCCCTCCCACCACACTCCCTCTCTGGGTCACCTTCCCATGTCAAAGGATCAATCTTCTTGTTTCCTATTGCCTTATGTTTTTTTAAAAATTACTTCTACTCGCTATGCAGTTCGGGCTGACCTTGAGCTCACTTTTGTAGCCCAGGCTGGTCTGGAACTCGCACTGATCCTCCTTCCTCAGCCTCCCAAGTGCTGAGATTATAGGCGTGCATCATCACACCTGGCTCATCCATTTAATATTGTTGCAAGCCAGTTTCATCATTGCTGCTCCAATAACTTCTGGAATCAAGTTCTTCCTCCAGTTTTGCGTAGGAGAAAGTGATCTGTAGCTAAACTGAACTCTGCTCCAACAATTGTCCTGATCACTTGGCTCTAAGCATCTGGTTTGCTTCTTTTGTCTTATGTATCAAGAGTATGCTTTACAAAACCTTGATTGTCAGTTCCTCCGTACTAGCAGGGAATAGTGTTCTGTATGTACGGGCACAGAACAGCATGACCAAAAGCACAAGTAAATAGCAAGCTTAAGGAAGTAGGAGGAAACAGAGGCACCAGAGTATATGTGTGTGTGTGTTTGGCAACAGTAAATGAACTTGAGACAGGGGAGGATTATGGGAGAAAATGAGTCGAGAATAAGCAGAGTAGGGCCACACCATGAAGCTGTGGCCAGACAAGCTAAATTTGGACTTTATCTCTTGCGTACTAATGGGGACCCGCCAGAGGTTTTAAAGCCGGAGAATGATATGATTAGATCTGTCTTTAAAGAAAGAGATTTGACAACAATATGGAAGCTGCATTAGAAAAACTGAAGGGAGATAAGAGGCTGTGCAGAGCCCTGAAATGAAAGATGAGAGGGGCTTCAGCAGGGCCATAGCCATGAGAAGGGGAAGGAACATATCCAAAAGCAATTTTCAGATAGAAAAGACAGGACTTGTTGATGGATTGGTTGTGGAGATTCTGGGAACATAAGGACTCAAGATGAATGTAAGGTTTCCAGCTGAGAGAAGAGGGAGGCTATTAATGAAGATAAGGAACACAGGAGGTGGGGGAGGGTGTTTGAAGCATGCCTGGAAAAATGAGTTTGGGATCTGTGGAACTACTTGCTGTGATAGCAACTCTTACTGAACTCCAAACAGATAAGGATCTCGTTGGCTAATTTTCTCTGTGCCATATCCAGTGTAACACCACGCGCCTTTAATTCAAGTTTGTGAGAATGGTCATAAAGCAGACCTAATGCCAGGATAACTGAGATTTGACAACATTTAAGATATCTCTTCAGAGAGCTTGGGTGGAAAGGAAATCTGAGACAAAATGGCTTGGTTTAATTTTCTGTCAAATTTCTTCTTTAGTAGTTTCCAAAATAAATGTCCAATAATAATAGTTTCTTCCCAAGAAGGTCTATTATTAAGAGCAGCCTGCGGTAGACCATGGTACCACTTGTGATTTTACATTCTACACATTCCAATAATCAAGTCACATCACCTCTAATTCTCTTTCTTGTTCAGGAACCTGTATTGCCACTTATGATTTTTAAACCTGACACACCCAACAGTCAAACATAATCAGAGCCATTTAAACAATTTGAGGAAAAAAAGAAAAGAAGGAGGGGGAACCCCCACTGCTGTTTTATTTTAAAAACCTTGGGGGAGGTATGAAGAAAAAAAAAAAAAGCACCATTTGTTCTGGTTAATGTTGTTGTGCAATGTTTTCTGGAGTTTGCCTTGTAGGCATGTTGAAATCATAACTAAATAAATCAGCTCCGGCAACACAAAGAAACAATATTCCCTTCCCCCTCAGACGCCTGAAGGGGTAAGGGCATCTTCTCCATGATGCACACGCACTTTGGAGCTGCTCTGTTTTTAATCCTCTGCCAAGTTAAGTTTTAGTTTTATTTTAATCTCAGTAACCACAGTAAATTCCAAATTTTTGACAAGTAAATGCTTTCTTCCATGCCAGAATTCTACTCACTTTCCTTTCTAACTCCTGGAGCTTACAATAATGGCTAAACCGCTTATCTCTTCTCATGATGGGGAAAAAAAAAAAAAACACCAATAAATTAAGTGCACTTCCTAACATTTACCTGTTACCATCACGTGAAATGGAATGAGATGAAGTTTTCATCCTCTATCATCTTTTAAAGTATGTACGCTGTGTAGCGAAGAGCAGCCTAGGAGATAGGACATCTACACTCTGGGCCCATTCACTCCAGCTGGCTGTACAATGATTACACAACTTAAAGGCAAAGAAATGGACTGGTTTTCAAAGAGTCCTTTTACTTTTAATTTATTCTATTGGAGATTAGGGCTACTGGCCATTTTTGTTGTTTTTGTTTTAACACACGGAAAATAGTCCCTCAAAATAATTCTAAGCCAAAAGCTAGTCTGAAATTTTCCAATATGTACAGCTTTGAAATGATATCCCATATAAGATGCCAAAGTCAATAGTTGCAAATTATCTTACTTATGAAAGAATTTCTCAGCTTAAAGAAAAAACTACAACCCTACGCATGGAGGCCAACTTAGTCATTACAGACAAAGCCAAGATCAGCACTGGAGGAAGAAATACAGCACACTCATAAAAAAAACCATGCAACTATTTAAAATGATGATGGCAAGAGAAAATGGGTCACAACATATTTCAAAGGAAATAAAGACATAAAATGTGTAAGTTCAGAGAAATAAATTCATTTTATCACTTTTGTTAAAACATTCTCATTATAAAATTTCAAATCATAGGCCAGGGAGATAGCTCAGCAGTCTAACTGCCTGCCTGGCAAGCACAAGGACCTGGGTTTGATTCCTGTTATCACCTGCCATGCCAGCCCCACACTGGGCCAGCCACCAAAACCGGGCTGGTGGCACACACCTATAATCCCAGTGCTGGAAAGACTAAGACAGAAGGATCACTTTGAGTCTGAGCTGCATAGCAAAACCTTGTACCACATAAATAAGATTTTACTTTAAATTTTTTTATTCAAATACAAGAAATGCAAAAAATCACTCCAAATCACACCATTGAGATATTCGGTATAACATTTAATGAACATCACTCCAGATAATTATTCATATATACAAATTAATAGATGGATGAATAGAAACAACTATTTACCTCTGGGGTAAGGACGCAATCACTTTTTAAAAAATAAGTCTTAGTCTGGGCTTTTTGCAAGGTAAACAATACATTTTATAATATTATTTCATAATGAATCACATACAAGTATAGGAAATCTATTCACACAGTAAATACTAAAGAAGCCAGCTGAAGGCCTAAATCTTAATATCCTGCATGAGTCCAGCTGGAAGCCTAGAGCTTATACTGATGCCTCCCAAAGGCCGACTGGAGGCCCAGAACCCACAATGAGGTCTCACACAGGTCCGCTTCATGGACCTGTGCTGGGAAGGCCCAGAGGTCAGTGGTGAAAGGTAGGAAGTCTATGCCAGAAGGATGAAGGATCTGTGCTAGCAGGCTGAGGGATCTGAACTGGAGCCAGGAAACAGTACTCTAAGTAAGCACCAGAGCACCCCTCAAAGTACCACAGCCATTCCCAGGAACAGTGAGGTCCCAGGCTCCTCCGGCAAGGAGGAAACCCAAGTTCCCGTCAGGAAACCCAATGCAACAGGCTTCTCTAAGAGGCTGAGAGGGCACGATCTTTTCCTCCAAAGCCAGGAAGTGATACTCAAGATGAGGACCAACACTTCCCTAGAGTTTATCGCGAAAGCCAGCATGGCAAGGTCCTCTAGCAGAGCAGCCCAAGCGAACTAGCAGCTTCCAGCGGCTCCGACAGCATCTCAGTAGCTTCTCCTGTCCTGCCGCTTATGCTGCCGGCGACAACCCTCAGGTGGGCCTCCCACACCCTGCACCATGTTAGTTTAATTCAACTGGGTGAAGTAAGTTGACCACCAATTAGAAATCCACTCCAATAAGGAATATCAATTCTAGTTTTTCTTGAAATCAACAAACTAACATGAACAAATTTGCATCTTGGACAAATGCTTCTTTAAGAAAGAAACAGTACAAAAGGCCCCTCTAAGTTCATGAAAAATAATTTAACAAAAATAAAAAGTAGACTGCTAGCTTCAAACTAAATTTTAGATAGTACTGATTGAATTCCTGCTATGAAAGATAAGGAAAATAATCCCTTACTCCAGTTACCCTTCTACCTCTCTCCCACTTTTTATTACAGATGTTCAAGTTTAATTTGCCTTGATGTATAATGTTTCCTTCTGTTGCAGGTTTCTATAATTTTTAAATCTTTCATTTTTATGTAAGTGTATTTATATGTAATAGCACAATCATTCTTCAATTCTTCCATTGGGTGGCTAAATTTTAGCAAGCAAGTTTCTTGTTTGTTTGTTTGTTTGTTTGGCCAGAAAGATCTCGTCAGGGCTCTTGCTGTCATGTTTTCTACACATTTGAGAGTACATATCCGCTGACTTTACACTTCAAGAATGGCTGGACTGGGAACATGGTGATGGGCTCAAGTTTATCAGAAGCATGTTGCCATTGCTCCTCTAAAAATGTGGTGAAGGGCCCGGCGGGATGGCTCAGTGGTCTAAAGCACCTGCTTGGGAAAGCTTGGGCAGCTTCAGGGACCGCAGTTCAATCCCTGGCACCACAGGCTGTGCCAGCCCTGCCCTTGGGGCAGGCTGAGCTGACCATAAAAATGAGTGAATAAACAAATTTTTTAAAAATGTGGTGAAAACGATCTACCTCATCTTTCTTGAAGATAACTTTTGCTCTTGCCTGAGTGACTAAAGAAGCTTTTGTTCAGTAACAACCAGGATTTGACTCAATGCAGAGCCTTCTCTGCCAATGCCCACTATATAGTGTTTCTTCTGATCTGCAGATTTGGCTCTGCACTTCAGAAATGTTTTGATACACTACTTCCCTACATACTTTTCCCATTCTATTTTTGCATCTTCTTTCTCACTACCACCAATAATCCCTTTGTTAGCTACACATGGTGGCGTATGCCTTCTACTGCTCAGGAGGCAAAGCAGGAGGATCCCAGCAAGTTTGAAGCCAGCCTGAGCTGTGAGTTCAAAATCAACCTGAACCAGGTAGCCAGATCCTGTCTAAAAACGAATAAAAAGGAAACAAATCCCTTCCTTGGCTAATCTATCATATTGTCTTAGTTACTTTTTACTCATTGCTGGGACAAATACCCGACACCCAAAGTGAAGGAAGGAAAGGTTTATTTAGATTACAGGTCTCAGTTCATACTCAGCTGGTACAAGGCTGAGGGGCACATGGCAGAGAGCAGCAGTTCATGACAGCAGAACAGCAACAATATGGTGACAGAGGCAACTGACCAGCCAGGGGAGCAGAGAGCGACAGCAAGTCTGTCTCTCTGTCTCTCTTTATATTACATTCATGCTCTCTGATTCAGCCTATCCACCTTAGGTCACACCTATAATTATTTTTTTTTTTCTTTCAGAACTTTTGTTTGTTTATTTATTTATTTTTGTGGCCGGCTCAGCCTGCCCTGAGGGCAGGGCTGGTGCAGTATGTGGTGCCGGGATCAAACTGCGGTCTCTGCAGCCGCCTAAGCTTTCCTAAGCGGGTGCTTTAGACCACTGAGCCATCCTGCCGGGCCCCAGGTCATACCTATAACCCCAGCAGTACTCAGACCCATAATCCCAGTGGATCATGAGTCAAATTTCAAACTCTAGAAGTCCTCGCCCCATGACTGCATGAGGCTTTGGGGGGACAACTAGACATAAATCATAACACATATCTATTCTATTTAAAAGTGCTTTAATCTTTGTTGCTTACCAATGGGCTTATTGTGACTATTTCAAGATTTGGCACCAAAACCATTATATTCTCAGCCAACTCCATGTTCTTCTTTACTGGCTCTATGTCATTTACTGCTGAACACAGCAGACAGCAGTGTGCGAGTCCTCCACTTGTTTTCTGAGCTCTGTGATCTCATCTTTTCCTCAATCTGACCCCATCTTAAATTTTCATTTATTATTTGTGTGACTATATATATCTGAGTCCATATGTATATATGCAAACACATGAACTATAAAAAAAAAAAAAAAAAAACTAATAATTTTTATTTTGGGGAGAGAAAGTTGATACCAAGGATCAAATTCACAACCTTAAGCTTTCCAGGCAGGTGCTGTGCTGCTGAGCTTTATAGATGCCTGGCCACACTAAGAATTTTTTGGTATTGTCCAATATTCTTCTCTTTTTGGCCCATCTGAATTTCCCATTTTTTCTCCATAGTGAACTTGTACACTGACATTAATACTTAGACAAAGATATGTATGGACAGAATGCCAGTTGATAGGGCTGTTTCAACTATACTGTACTGTTTCTAAGATGTTTGCCTTGATAGAATACAGTAGCTAAAAGCCATAAGAGAACTGGGATATCCAGCCAAGAACTAAACCTTGTCATATCAATCATCCAAAATGTATAACTTTCCATGAATCATGCTCTTCCTTGAGTTATGTGCAGGTTGTAATCTGAAAAATTGGAAACCAGGTTGTGCCAGCCCTCTAATCGGCAACACATAATCTGCCTGAGACACAGATGCACAGCGGATGCAAACGAAAACTTCTACTTTCTTCAGAGCTGATTTTGCTCTTCCATTTCAGGAGTGAAGCAAGCACAGATCTCAAATTTTCCCCATCAAAACCGTACCTACAGAAGGAAATATTGAGGCCCAGAATTTAGCTAAGCAGGACCTGCCTAGCATGCAAAGGCACAAGGCCTTGGGCTCCATCCTCAACACCACAAAAAAAGGAGAAGGAAATTCCTCTCAAAGTTCGCCAAAATGCTTTAATATGCTTAAGCATCATGCAGTATTCTTACAAATATATTTCACAAATTAATTTTCTCTTAAATGTATTACGAGTGTATTGATACACTGTATCTACACTCACTCTGATGCTGACAAACTCCTAAAATGTTGCATTGGATTTTGAAACAAGAATGTTTCTTTTTAGGGCCCGGCGGGATGGCTCAGTGGTCTAAAGCGCCTGCTTGGGAAAGCTTGGGCAGCTTCAGGGACTGTGGTTTGATCCCTGGCACCACATGCTGCACCAGCCCTAAAAATGAGCTGGCCATAAAAATGAGTGAATAAACAAACAAAGGTTCTGAAACAAGAAAAAAATAAATAAATAAAAGAAAAAATTCTTTTAAAAAATTAAAAAAAAAAAAAAAAGAATGTTTCTTTTTAAAGTGAAAAACCAGGGGCTGGGGAGATAGCTCCAAGGCACAAGCGCCAGCTGGGCAAGTGCAAGGTTGTGCGTTTGAACCCTGGTCCTGAAAAAAAAAAGAAAATGAAAAACCATAGGTTTTGAAAGTTTAAAAACCATAGGCTCTCCTGAAACATGGAGCTGAAAAGAAAACTAAATGCCTCAAGACTCTTCACTGGTGGGTAAGAAATCAAAGGTAAGAAACCAAAATCATAAAGGATTTTTTGTAAGGAAGAAATGAAACTATATCATAAATCAAGTGAAGGACAGTAAGACTATTTCTGAAATTGTCTCAACTACTAAACTGTGTTATTCTAAATAATTTAAGTTCTCCAAATGTGATTCTTTTGCGCATCGGAATAGTATTTATGATTGTATAATGAATAAAGAATATTAATTTTATATTTGTATGTTGTTATAAAGTTTAGGCATTCCATGCTCTTATAAAGAGTGTCTCCTTGATAGAAACAGGCAAATATAAAATAAAAATTTTAGTGGCCTATATACACTAATAAGATACAGCAGAGTAATTTTTCACTATTTTATGCTTTCAACATCTTTCATCTAATAACATTTAGAGATACATCAGCATCCTTATTCCTGAGCTGCCTTTCTAGCAATATGCCTGTTTATAGCCTCCCAACAGCTGGGATTACAGATGCGCACCACCACGCCCAGTCTCAATTGCCATCTCAGTGTGCCCCAGGGGCTGGGCCAGCATGGCAGGTCTGGGGATAAAACTCCCAGCCCCTGCGCCTGCTTGTAGGCACTTTAATCCACTGAGCTACTTGGCCGGGCCTTACCTTTATTTTTTCAATACTAACATAAGTTTCAAAAGAAATTAACCAAAGGAAAGGAACCAAAGGAAATCAAACTGAAATATCCTGAAAATCCACAAATCATAAAGTAAACTTCAGATTTCACACAGCAGTGGCAGGTACTTACAGTTTTGCATGTATGAATCTATGTAGGTCATAGAATAAAACATAATGCACCTAAGTACCAAACAAACAAACAACAAAAAAAAAACATCATTTTAAAAGGTTATTTTTAAAAAGAACATAAAATATAATAAAACATACAGAGTCAGGCGTGGTGGCACATGCCTATAGTCCCAGCACTTGGGAGGCTAAGGCAGGAGGATCAGTGCAAGTTTGAGACCAGCCTGGGCTACAAAAGTGAGCTCAAGGCCAACCTGGCCTGCACAGTGAGACCCTGCCTCAAAAAGACAAAAATAAAATAAAATAAAATAAAATAAAAACAGTATAGATAAGAATTCCCTAAAATTCCTTGAACTATAATTTTAAAAATTAATGTGATGTAGAGAAAAGGAATACCCAATGTGCCATGCCTGCCCCACCTCTGGGCTGTGCTGAGACCATGATTGAGACTGGGCATGGTGGCACACGCCAGTAATCTCAGCCCTTGGAAAGCTGAAAACAGCAGAATCACTACAAATCCAATCTACATAGACGCTGCAGACCTTATAGACCCTGTCCTAAATATGGAATGAAAAAATAAATAAATAAATAAAGCATGTAGAGAAAGGACAAAATAGTCAAAGTGAAGAAGGAAAAGATTTTCAGGTAAACATTAAAAGCTACATTTTCAGTATCTTGGAAAACTCTTCTTAGCATGTGAGACATTGCAATAAAAACTAAGTTTAATGATTATGTCCACATGAATAGCTTTCAATATCCATATCTGTAATCTAAATTATCCAGGTTTTAACAGACACTTTGAAGGGAAGATACACTACTAAAATTTGCTCAGAGGCAAGGCTCCTTCGTAAGGTCCTGAAGTCTTTGGCTGGAGCTCCATCTCATCCAGTTAGTTTTCAACCCTCCAACACTATTCCAGAAGCTTATCTCAAATATGAATAGCGATGAAACTTTATGACAACATACAAATACAGATTTCATATTCTCTGTTCAGTATACAAATACCTTGGTGGTAAACTTAGATACCAAACTTTTCCTCATGAAAACCAACATGTATGGCGTGTCTCTATTTTTCATCTTTTTCAAGAGGGTGGCTCGTCACAGTGGAATAACACTGATATCTCTATGTTAGAAAGCCTCCTGCCAGCCTGGCTGGGCACTGAATGGTTAATTCCACCTCAGTGTCCCATTGAATTAATAGTGATCAGAAGATTTAGTCAAACTAAAGATGGAAATGAAAAAAAAAATCATCTTCACTATCAAAAAAATATAGCTCCTTCTGCACAGATCTCTATGCCAATCATTACGCAAAATAAATAGACAGGATCCCTACCTTCCAGAACCCTCCATTCTACAGCGGACAGTGTTGACGCAGACATATAAACAGACATTCGCAACACAGAACAGAGACGCAGTGGCTGCCAGGAGGACGGAAATAAATCAACACAGCTAAATATTTATAAAAAGTGGCAGATCTATTACAAGCAACATATTTTGTATAATGTATATAATAGTCTGTGGAATCGATGGACAAATGAAGACACAATTCTTCTGTTTCCTGATCCTACTCTATCTCTTCCTATAAGTTTAGGCCTCCCCTAACAGGGACTTCTTTGGTCCTATAAAAATGGAATAATAGCATTTAAATTTCCTTCAGGTTACATATATTACATGGCTATGGACTCAGGAAAACACAATACAGACAGCTGCATTACAAGTGCTGATGAACTGAGTCAGAACAGAAATTCAATTCTTAAATTCCTTCTCAAACAATAGTCTCAGGTGACATTTTTTGTGACGTACGCCAAGAGGACCATTTGGGATGTAAACTTTTGAAACGGCTGATGTGAACGTTTGACTGGAGACAGGGAATGAGCACTGTCAATGGTCCCAGCTGCCATTCTCCATCAAATGTCACCTGCTTTACTTGTCTAAAACTTCTGATCAGCTTCGCCTCTTTGGTCCTTCTTTCCTCACGCTTTTCTTTTCAGCTTCTCTAGTCTTCCTGTGGCGACCACAGATATAACAGGAAGCAGCAGGAACTTTATCCCTCCAGTTTTTTTTTCCTTTTGTTATGTCTTGTTTTTTATAAGAGACAAATTTCCCTTTGCTGCCAGGTTGGGCCCAAACTCTTGCACTCAAGCGATCTTCCTGCCTCGGCCACTCAAGCAGCTGAGGCTACAGGAACTCACCACTGCACCCAGCCTTCCTTTCAGTGTTGGAAACAAAAGAAGTCTGTTCTGTCAAAAATAAGGTTAAATATTTCATAATAAGGAAATACTCCGAATTAAGGACCTACAATTTCAGTCCCACAAATGTGCCATGTGTTTTCAAATCCAAGTATTCTACATCACATGGACCAAGCTTCCTTCCACTCACTCTTTCCAACTAACCAAGCCAACAACTGCTAACCTTTCCCCAAAGGTGAGCCTTGAATTTTGTTCCTGTGCGTTCACACCCACCAGGATTTCTCCTTCTATAGTTATATAGGAAGCATTCATGTCAACACAAGGAATGGGTCTGTCTCATCTACATAGTTCTCTTGAGTGGTTAATTCAGCTTTGTTCTTTCGGTAGCTGGACAGTTATGTTCCCTCCCACGGCAGCCTGTTTGGAGTATCAACCTGACTGGCTTTAGGATACACGCAGGGGACACATGAAGCACACTTACGGATGCAACTGGCTGGATCATGAAGGTGTGGCCTTGGGGTCACTGGCCCTCTTCAGGGGTCCCTTACTCCACCTTCTGATCACTATGAACCAAGGAGCCTGGCTGTGCCACCCCCTCTGGCATGGCGCTCCTGCCTTGGAGCCCCCCCACCATGGGTGGCCCTGCACCCCAGTAATTTGTAGCCTAACAAAACTTCTTTAAATTGTGAGCATCAGGTGTTGCATCTTGGTGGTGAGAAAGCTGACTAATGATATGCTGCCCTTGTTAGGTAACAAGTTGCCTCAGGACAGAAGAAATCTTTCTCATTATATGCTTTTTCGCAATTCTTAGCATAATGTTCTTTATGAGACAAGATTAGAATATGTTTTGAATTAATGAAGCCTCACAAAACAGCTGATGCAATTAGAGACACTCAGCTTAAAATGTCAAGGAACATATGATTCAGAAGTATTAAGTGTTGAAAAACACTTTTTTTTTTCCTTTTAGATTCCTCAGAGAACAGTAATCTGCCAATAGTCTTTTTTTTTTTTTTTTTTTTTTTTTTTTTTTTTTTTTTTTTTTTTTTTTTTTTTTTTTTTTTTAGACAGGCTCATATTGTGTGTGTGTGCGTGTGTGGATCATCAGACTAGCCCTGAACTCACAATGATCCTCCTGCCTTAGCCTACCCAGTGCTGAGGTTAACCACCATGCCTATCAGCAAGCAATCTCTTCCGTATACTTTTCCTGACAATATTAGATGCCCTAACATTTTTAGTAGATTCTCTTTGGTAGAGTTTCCGTCCCCTTTTCCCTTTCCTCTCTCTCTATTCCTCTGTCCTGCCAATTTTTCACAAGACTTCCTAACTTCACCTCATTAAACTTAAAGTTAGGATATCACTTCTTCCCCTTCAAAGCAGCAGTTATACTATAATGTCCAAGTGTACACGCTTTGGACAGGGCCAAACTTCAGATGTCATTTAGGAACAAGACCAGACCACAGGATATACATCTAATGGCAACATGCTACAAAGCTGCAAGAGCTCTGGCTCTGCTCATGAACACTGTCACATTACCTCTCCTTGCTCTAGCCCTAACCTCCTCAGTAGTTGGGCCTACACCTCGGTAAGACTGTTTCTTAATTATTTTATTAAACTGGTACAGTGACACATGCCTATAATCTCTGGCTGAGGCAGGAGTATCTCTAGATCCCAGAGGTTTGAGTTCATTCTGGCCAACATAGCACAACTCTTATTTCAAAATAAAACACACACACACACACACACACACACACACACACACACACACTCATTCTCCTCAATTAAAGTAAAATTTATTTGGCTCCTTTACTTCTACATCTTCATGATGCAACCACACATTTAAACTCCAGAAAATATTACATTTTCCACAAGTGAATACCACTTATAAAGGAGAACAGCCAGTAAGACAAAGTTGGGTGAACAGCTCTTACATAGTTTAAGGAGATGTCTGTCCCATGGTATTGTATTTAGACTGTAAAATTGGATATAAAGGTTAGTTACAGGGATTACAGGATAAAGAGGAAGCAGATTCCAGTTTTCCAATTTTAAAATTTTTAATTGTGTTGTTACTTCTTTCACACTAAATTTTTTAAACTAGAGGACAATGAGGTTTAGGGGGAAAAAAACTCTATGTTAAAGGCTAAACATAGTCTATCTAATTTGGTTAATAAATATTTGCTATTCAATTTATGTCCCTTTAACCCAGCGGTTCTCAAGCTATGGGTTGCGACCCCAGTGGGGATCAAACAACCAAAACACAGGGGTCACCTAAAGCCATTTCAAATCATAACTGTAGCAAAATTACAGTTTTGAAGTAGCCACCAAAATTATTTTTTGGTTTGGGGTCACCACAACATGAGGAACTGTATTGCGGGATCACAGCATTAGAAAGGTTGAGAACCACTGCTTTAACCGATATAACCAATCTAATAACTGTATTAGATTAGCTATTATACATATAATAGAACCTAGATGTCCATAGGTACAAAATAATTTGTTGTAGTCTAAATGGTATATGTGAAGATATTATCTTATTTTAAAAAATAAATCCCTATTGCTGGGCGTGGTGGCGCACACCTGTAATCCCAGCACTCGGGAGGCTGAGGCAGGAGGATCGGTGCGAGTTCAAGACCAGCCTGGGCTACAAAACTGAGCTCAAGGCCAGCCTGAACTGTACAGTGACACCCTGTCTCAAAAAGACAAAAAAAAAAAAATCCCTATAAGGTTTTATTGGTTCTAGGATCACCAAAGATCTGGTTCAGATTAGGGACATTTTTAAGTTCTTCACTCACAGAGATACTTTCTTCCTGCTTCATTCAAACATGCAGTAAATTCTGGGTATCTTCTGATTCTAAGTAAAATGATACTGATCATTCACAAGTGAAACTGATTTCTGGAGATACCTGCTATGCAGCAGTACCACAGCAGTATTTTCTTCTTCATAGCAAATTTGCTTATAGTGTACACAACTGGTATCCTGAGGTCTGACATCCTTTGAAATGTGCTACCATGAGTTTGATCTGCAGCGTGGTGAAGAGTATAAGAACAGTGCCATCAGAGATCCTGAACTTTTTCTTCTATGGTAGTTTGCTATTGTAAATGTTAATGAATGTTTTTAAAACATAACTGAATAGTAAATATTTGTTAGCCAAAATAAAGCAACTATGATTAGCCCTTAATATGGTATCCATTTTTTCCTAAACCTCATTGTCCTTTCGGTATAAAAGGTTTAGATACAAAGGAGTAAAAACATGATTAAAAGCTTTGAAATTAGAAAGCTGGACCTACCTAGGCAACCGCAGGGACCGCAGTTCGATCTCCAGCACCACATGCTGCATCAGCCCCACCCCAAGGGCAAGCTGAGCCGGCCATAACATAAATAAATAAAGGGTTTTTTTTTTAATTTAAGAAATTAGAAAGCTGGAATCAGTGTGCTCTTGGTCCTACAACTCCAAGAATCATGAACATTTATCTAAATTCAGAACATCATATTTTAGCCATACTAGCATGTTGTAACTTGTGTGAATAATAACTAGCTTTATGCTGTCCATTGTTTTGTGAGGTGATCTCATATGGCTCCAAAGCATGAAGGCATTCTTGTAAGTGCACTTTCTACAGCTCAGTGTGTATTTGTAAAATAAATCACATTTTTCTCTTGTCTTATTAAATGGATGGAATCATTTTCTAGCATATGGAAATATTACTGTACCTCATGTTCTTTTGAGCAAATAGCCCCATGTGACTTACAGATGTTAAAAAACCAACAGATATTTCCAAATACTAATAGAATTGTTGAACTAATGTATCCTTTAGGTATTGAAAAAGTTTTTTGTGTGTGTGGTTTTTTTGTCTTTTTGTTTTGTTTTGTTTTGTTTTACTGGAATAAATGAAGTCTAGTCACTTTTTCCATTCCACCCTAATTCCACAATTGCTTTAATTTTTATCATTAATGCTGCAGTACTGTTATGTAGCATAAAAAATTTCAGAATCATCTCAAGCAATTAAATGTTGTATAAACTATGTGTATAAAATTCTCCCTGCTTGCCGGGCGTGGTGGCGCACGCCTGTAATCCCAGCACTCGGGAGGCTGAGGCAGGAGGATCAGTGCGAGTTCGAGACCAGCCTGGGCTACAAAAGTGAAGTCAAGGCTAGCCTGAACTGCATAACGAGACCCTGTCTCAAAAAGACAAAAAAAAAAAAAAAATTCTCCCTGCTTCTTTTATAGAGAAAACAGCAACTGGACACTAAAATCTACTATCCAAACTTGCAGGATGCAATGTTAGGTATATACAAGGTAAACGAAGCACAGTTCCTGTCTTTATGAAGCTTCAAACTGATTTGATCCCATTAGCATATTTTTCTCACAATAGAGCTATGTATTTATATTGCCATAAGTCCAAGTAAAAGCTAACTAATCTTGCAAACAATTGTTTCTGAATTACTAGACTAATCTGCTTCTCTAAACAAGAGGTTCATCAACTTGATCTTTCCCTTTGTCTATGCCTCTGTGCTCTTACTATATATGCTCAACACCATATACTCAGTTATGGAGATATATACTATAAGTGATGGTGATGATGATGATAACAGCAGCAGTAATTAACACATAGTAAGCACTTGTTAAGTTCCTGAAACTGTACTAAGCACTATACATTTATTATTTAGACTATACCTCAACACAACTGTCGTTGGTATATACTATGCAAATGTGGCTACAATGAAAAGATTACTGATTAAAATATACATCAAAATAACAGACTTAGCCAGGCGTGGTGGCTCACGCCTGTAATCCCAGCACTCGGGAGGCTGAGGCAGGAGGATTGGTGCGAGTTCGAGACCAGCCTGGGCTATAAAAGTGAGCTCAGGAC